>WBMW01004045.1:0-75965 GCA_013396635.1 Penelope pileata | reverse complement strand
GATGGAGTCCTGGGCAATCTGATGTAGTACCAGATGTGGAGGCTGGCAGCCCTGCCTGTGGCAGAGGGGTTGGAACCTGATGATCCTTGCAGTCCCTTCCAACCCGGGCCATTCTATGATTCTATGATTTTATGAGATGGAGCTGCTGGTCTTGTTAGAAGGACACTGCTTCCATGTTATTCCCTGGTAACCAATGACAGGATATGTGAGAATGGCAGAAAGCAGTACCAAGGAGGTTCACACTGGACATTAGGAAAAATCTCTTTACTGTGAGGTTGGTCGAACACTGGAACAAGCTTCCTAGTGAGGTAGTTGATGCCTCATGCCTGTCAGTGCTCAAGAGCCACTTGGACAATGTCCTCAGGAATATGCTGAGTCTTATTTTAAAAACATATATGACCTTGATAGCAATTACAAGCCTTTTAGACTTGCAGATATGAATGTAAAAGATTATTCTGTTTAGATATTTTCTTTTTATCTACCATCAGTATAAGGGCAAAGTAACTTTAAGGTATTAAGGAATTGAGATTTAAATGGGAGAAAATTGATTTATTCAGTATTAGAGCTATTCACACTATAACAAAACACTTGTGGGTCTGAAAGTAAAAAATGTTAAGCTTTGTATTTTCATTCTAGCAACACTTAATTTGAACTGTCTCGTTAGACAAATGCTTAATTATGCTGTTAACAGGACCAGTATTTAAACGAGCAAGATCAATTTAAAATAGACATCAGAATATGTCTGCTTACTAGAAGCTATGTGAAATAAACTGGGGCTAATTTTTACTTTTGAAATCAAACATTTGGTGAGATAACTGCAAAACAAAGTGTATCACAAGGAACTGTTAAGTGCACGTTGCTTACCAGCTAGCTCAAACATTACCATTTATACCAGGATTTTTTTTTTAACTACCACACAAAATTTCATCACAGAACAAAGAAAATAGTTTTAAGAAAAACAGTGCAAAAAAAAATGAATTCATTCTTTAATAAAAGTGTCTTGTTGGAGAAATGACATCAAATTTTTTCTGCTTAAATGTCTTCAAGACAATTTTTAAGCAAATATGGTCTTTGTAAGTGCACAAGTTTTTCAAAAATATCACTTAATCCTCGTGGGAAAAAAAGATTCTATAACTCTAATGCTATAACATGCAGTGGTGAGAAAAGGATGAAAGGAAAGTTAGTCAAATCTTCAGGATGTTCTAAGGATTATGAAAACAACAAAAAATCCCCAATACATTATTTAGTTAAAATTACACTGAAACTCTGATGCTGCACTGTTTTAGCTTATGTTACCTTTTCTATCACTTTTACTGTCCAAACCTTCACGCTGTGCTTCACACAAGCATTATGTATGATGCAACAGCAAAACAAAGTGCAGATCAGTCTGGAAATTTCAAGAGAGAGGGATAAACTGCTGACAGTCAGTGCCCTGTCAGCTCTGTTGCATCTTTGGATTCAACTGTATGACCACTTATTCTTGTATAGTGAAAAAAAGTGTTGAAATAAGTAAAATATTTTGTCCTTTTAATCAAGATGCCAACCATTTCATTTTTACTTGTTTGAATCTGCATGGAATTAGAAGGATAAAGGTATTCATAATGGACACCTTTACCTTATTGAACTTTTTTGTCATGTATAGTCATCCCACACTTACTGATAAAATATTCATTGATCATCAATCTTGTCCTGAAGCTAGCTCTGACATCAAATAGGAAATCATTGATTTGTAATTAGGAAGTTGTAATCGTTTCCTATGTTTGCCCATTGCTACTTAGGAATATCTAGCCTAAAATTCTGAAAATTGTCCATTTTGCTCCAATACTTGTTCTGTGCATATCTCAGTGTTTCCTGACAATTTTCTGTGGAATGTCAAGAATTCTAATTCTTCCATCGCACAGTACAAAAGCTTTAACATAGAATGATTCACTGGCAGAAAGGGAGCCACAGGGTACCTGTTCATTCAATTCTAAACACAGGACATGAATCCTGAGAAATCTAGGAAAAATTGTGTTTCTTCAGTTTTGTGTATCAGATTATTTTAACGTATTAAAGATCTGGAGATCTACAGATTGATGTGTGATTATTATTATATATGTAGGTTGCTCCGAAAGTAATGCATCCTATTTATTTCCATGGAAACAGCTACAAAGAGCACAATAAAATTATTTGATAGAGCAAATTCTCAGCTACAAAGCACTATTTTTCTACATAGTCACTACCATTAGCTATGCATTTTCACCAGTGATGAATAAGAGCCTGCACGTTTCTCTGGTAACAATCTACACCAGCAGAAGTGACTTGCTATTGCCACTGCTGAAACACATGTCCCATAGCCTCACTGTGCTAACATCCACTGTATGGTCTCCAAAATTGCATGTACCCCTTTTCTTCGTACATACTTCCATGTCAGACACCAATTTGTCAGACTGCCCCTCTGCTACCAGCTGTTGCACAGCAAAAAATGTAGAACATTGGTGAGAAGGTTAAGACTCTACTGCCATACAATCGACATCCACCTCTGACATCATGAGCCAACATAATAAAATAGGAGGCATTACTTTCAGAGCAGCCCTCATACATACCCAAAGGACAAAAGAATGGGGAGAAATGTTAACTCCCTGTATTATTGAACACTCTTTGTCTTCAGAAGTAAGGTCAAATGTAATGACTCTTTCCTTTGCTACCTATCTTCCCTGTGATTTTGCAGTTCTGGTAGCTCTTCTGTAACCTTTAAAAATTTCTTGCTCTAGAAAAGTATTTCTATTAACTAAATGGCTTAACTTGCAGAGAAATTAGGACAAGCAGATTTTTATGGCAGTGTCACAGAGATGATATTGGCTCTAAAGCCAAAGGTAATCCCAGCATCCAAAAACAACAGCTGATCTACTTTTAAAATAGAATGTTCATGCCTCAGATTCTCTTTGAAGCCCCATGATATTTAAACAAAGTATTAAAATAAAGCAGCACTGTAAAAGAAGTTTGTTCCTTCAAGAGACTGTCCTGCTTTTTGTTTTCCTCCTAGGTTGAACTATCTGCCTTTTTCATTAGTCCCTCTTCATAGTAAGATATGGTGCAATTCCGATGTCTTAGAAGTTCATCGTATGAAAATTAATAGAAATCTTATATCTGCTCTATTCTGGTCATTTGCACGTGAATAAAGATGTGCAAGATTGTTGTAAATCACTAACATTATGCAATTAATTTGAAGGCATGATGAAAAGCAATAGATGCTTTTGTGAGTTGTAAGCAATAAGCTGAAGACTGTAGAATGAGCCTTAGAGTGTTACCAACCTTATTGTGTCACCACTAACTTTTGAAAGTTCCATCTGTATTTTGGACACATTTCATACTGAATAACAGCAACAACTTCCATTTGTAGGATACAGTACCTTATCTTAGCAAGACATCTCAAGGTGCGTTACAAGAGATGTGCAGTAATTAATAACACAGTTTGCAGTGCCAAACTAATGCTGCAAAGCAAAGGGAAAACGAGTCAGTTTTCAGTTCTGATTAAAAGCACTCTGACACTCATGGTATATCTTGGCAGACAACATTAAAGCAAAGCTTTTAAGTATCTGAAACAGCAGCATCCTAATACATCATGTAGTAAGATACTAACAGAATGAGAGAACAAGTACTGCTAAATGTTAGTCTGTAATTTTTTTTTACTTATTTATGTATAAACTTGTTTGATTATGTGTCATTGAGACAAGATTTCTTGTGAATTAATGAGATATATTTTTGTCACATTTTTTAAAGCCAAGAATAGATTTACATTCCACAAGTCTCCATCCTATAAATATTATGTTGGTTTTGTACAAACATAAGGAATGTGTTTATCTGGCACAACTAATTTAAGAAAAAGCAACATAAATTCATACTGCAAACTGCATCTACCTTGAACTTTACCTTTTCTGGACTTCTCAATCTAAAGAATATTTGGGAATATTTCATGGAGTCTTATCACTTCTATGCAAACAGATTTTTTTTTTTTAAAAGCTAATTCCTGAGAAGTATTCATATAATGCAACTGTGGACTTTTACTGAAGATATCCCTAACAGATAAACTGTCTATAGATGTCTGGCTCTTCCTGTTGATTTGTTTGACTGTATGCAGGTACATCAGATTTATGAGGTATATAAATTTATAGTAATTGTTATGATGACACAGGTGAAAGATCTGTCTACTACACCTAAGTCCAGACACTGTTCCCAACAGTTTTAGATTTACAGATAAAACAAAACAAAACAACTACAAGAACAACAAAAACAGTAACTCATACATTTTAAACCAATTCATGTTTTTGACCTATACTTTGCTAATGTTAGATAATATAATTACTATTAAGATAGAGAAAAACACTTTTTATCAGCTTTCAGTCTGTCAAATTAAGCATGATGTAATATTTCTAAGCTATGAAAAGAGAAAAATTGCTATTTCTTATTTTTTCATAAATTCATCATTCAGAATTTTATCATCTTATCATTTCTGCCATGTTTTCTAGTTTTTCATTTGGTACTTAGGTGGCAGCCACCTGATACATTGAGTCCTTTTACCTGATACATTGAGATCTATATCTTCACTGCTCTTTATAGTAATCTATAATATTGTAGTATGTTGACCACAGCCAGCAGATTAGCGTTCAATCTCTTTCTCATTCTCGCTTAGCAAGATAAGGGAGACAATCAGAAGGGTAAAAGTGAGAAAAAAAATGCAGGTTGAAGTAAAGACAATAATATGTGCAAAGACGTGTACAAGCAAAGTACAATCAGGAATTTATTCACTACTTTCCACTGACTGGCAGATATCCAGACACTTCCAGGAAAAAGTCTGATAGCAGGTAATGGTTAGTTGGAAAGACAAAGGACATAATTACCTCTCTTCCTTTTCTTGAGCTTGCATAGTTGTCATATTTATGCAGAGTCACTTCAGTCCGTCGAAGTCAGTCATCCCAGCTGGGTCTCCATCTAACTTCTTGCACAACCTCAGATTACTCACTGGAGGAAAGGAGTGGAAAAGGGGGAAAAAATAACACAAAATTAACAAAAACATAATATTTTACGATCGATGTGCAGCCATAGCTGAAGCATAAGTTTTAGTCACAAAGCGGTCAATGACTCAATGTCAAGGTGGAGAACAGTGATGAGTGGTGTTCCTCTGGGGTCAGTACTGAGGCCAATATCATTTAACATCTTTGCTGTTGACACAGACATTGGGATTGAGAATGCACTCAGCCGCTTTGTGAATGACATCAAACTGAGTGGTGCCATCTACACAACGGAGGAAATGAATGCCGCTCAAAGGGACATGGAGAAGCTTGAGAAGTGGACTTTTGTGAACCCCAAAATTCAATAAGGCCAAGTGAAATGTCCTGAGACTGGGTTGGGAAAATCCCAAATACCTTATCTCCGATACAAGAAGTATTCATTTGTTCCTACCTATTTTCTATCTTTTAAATAATCTTCTTACTTACTGCAAGTCTTACTGTCCTGTCCTGAGACAGTTAATTTCATTGACTTAACAGTAAGACAACTTAAGTTTTTTCTCAATGTATCTGCATATGTGATGGCTGTATTTTCACTTACATATGGCCTGCATCATATCCTGTGATCTTTTTCCACTTATGTTCTAGGCCACTTCGAACTCCTCCAGAGCTTTTAGACAGACTGCTTTGTAGGCTATCTTTGTAGGCAACAGCAGGAGAGGAGAGCACAGAGAGATTCTTCGTTCTGTGATATTTCTCTAGTACAAAGCACAGTTGTAACCACATCATCTAGACATGGACCTGGGAATTTTGCTGTAGCTGAGTTCACTTGAGCAGGGAGGATGGACAAGATGACCTCCAAAGGTCTCTTTCAAATTCACTCACTCTCTAATTCTGATGTTGGAAGGAACTTCTGAAGATAATCTTGTCCAAACCTCCTGCTTAAGCAGTGATGCCTAAAGCTCTCACCTGCTCAAGTCCTGCACAAGGAGAGCCAACTAGAACCTCAACCATTCTGTGATTATCTACTACTCAATAATGTATAATGTCCCAGGAAATTTGAAGAGCTTCTAAATACAGTAGTACAAAGGAATGTTTTTTACTGTGCTTGCTAACTTCTTCGAAAGTGCCTGAAATGCAAATTGCCTCACAAAATGTTATTATTCTGCAGATAGACTGTACTTACAAATAAATCACTAATTCTATTCCTCCTACAGTTTTAAAAAACTGTCTAGAAGTCAACTGAAAGTTTTGTTTGCTGCTTTGTATTCTGATTTTTGCATTCTGTATTTTTTTTATATTATCTGTTGTATTTCTTCTGTCATGCAGCTCCTCAGGTGAGCTATGGCCCCTTTAAAAAGTGTCATTGTGTTTATTGCCTTCTGTTCTACTAGTGCTATGGGTGATATGCACCACATCTAATGGTTCAGAAATGTTTAATCTAATTTCATTCAGAACTACTGTGTGAACTATTTTTGATTCAGACAATGTGTTTATTTCATTTTAAAACCATCTCTACTTTGATAAATTTTCTGAGAGTCATCTTTCATGAAGATGAAATTTCAGCTTTAAGGAACATGTTTATCTATCTTTTTCAATAGTAAATATGTTAGCTAAAAATAATTTAATAGTTCTACTGTAATGTTTCCCATCTCCTCTTTGCAGCCTGCTTAATCTCTATTCAAACATGAATCCTTTAAGTTCTTTGTATATATCCTATTTTGTACAGTCAAATAAAGGTGTTTTTTACTTTATGTCTTGCCTCATTATGGGTTAATATTTAACTTGAAAATTTTATTCTCTGTTCAGTTGAGTTAATTTGGACTTTTCTGTATTTTTAAGAGCATCTTTCTACTCCTAGAAGGCTACTTTGTTGTTCAGTAGTGATATATTTTTTGTTTCTTTGCTTGTCTTGTTGCCTCTTATTCAGTTCTTCAGCCTCTAATGTTGTCAACTTGTAATTAGCTATTATCTTAGTGTAATTTGAAGAATAAGCCAATTCATGCATGCAAGTTGAATTCGAATATTTTATCGTTATCAGCATACTAAACTTGAAATACATTTCTGCTATGAAGACCTGAATCTCGAGGTGTTTTTCATCTTGCAAGTTCTCTAAGAAGTTGCTACAAGCTGCAAGAATCATGGCCCCCAAAAGCCCAGATTCTATAGCAGTTCTGCATTCCTCTCCATACAGATAAATAAGGACAATCTTCTGTGTTATTTTGCTTTCTATAGCACAATAATAATAATAACAAAAAAGCAGTATCCCACATACTTAACACCAAAAAGGTGAACACTGTGATGCTGCAACATGAATTTGATCATAAAGGTGTTATTCATCTCTCATTGTTTCTTTTATGTGATGTTTATCACCCATTCTATCCAGTAGTATTCATTTCCACTAAAGGCAACAATGAGACTAAGATATAGCTCCAGAAATACTTTACTTCAATGAGAAGCTGAAACTTCTGAAGCAAGTAGTCTTTCTCTATTGTATCGCTGAGACTAAAGATTAGTTGTTTAGACTTTCTAGTCCTAGTCCTACACTTTAACCTCAACTTTAGGTACCTACACTTAGGAAATAGACATCCATTCACTGTAGAATAAAGCGGTATTATTTCTAAATCCATTTGCATTATTTACATGTAATCATGAAGAGGTTGCAACAGATGAGACATCAGTTATTCTTACTACAGTCCAACAAACACAATTTATCTTAATATTAATCAATGGAACTAGCATCAGAGAAACTACTCAAAAGCTTAAAGTACTCATTTAAATACACAAGCGATCAAATTTTAGAGAAAATTAAAATATGGACACCAGAAATTCTGCAGGCAGTAGCCAGCAATATGAGAATGTAGTGTAACTAGACATTGGCTTCTGAGCAACCTGGTTGGGCTATGAGCAACCTGATCTAACTGTAGATGCCCCTGTTCATTGCAGGGGAGTTGGACTAGATGACCTTTAAAGGTCACTTCCAACTCTGAGGATTTTATGATTCTATGGCAATCATAGAATCATAGAACATTAAAGCATTGAATAATGGAAGACAGAGGCAAGGATGCTACGAGTCTTTGCTAATGAGAGTGTATTGTATAAAAATACTTCAAAACACAATAAACTGTAAATGCTTTCATATCTGATGATTATCCCTTAACGATTAATGCACACGCTGAGCCACCTGAAACTAACAATTCACCAGCTAGATGCTGTCCTCTGTGTAAGAAGATGGAATGTTCATAGACGATTCTTCTTTCTTTTTAAGGCAATCTACTGGCTCATAGAATATGTATACAACAGGCCTGTGAACTGATCCCCACTAGTTTCCACATAGACATGGGCAATGCATTATAGAATTTATCAAAGTACATATGTTTGGAAAAAGAGGAAAGTCATCCTAGTTTCAGGTCACCTTGTCCTTATTTTGTATCAAAGCTTTTCATGCAAACAACAGTTTCACTTAAATAAGCTAACAGTATTCCTTAAAAATCCCGTGTAAATGTCAAAAAAAAAAAAAGTTATCTGTCTGAAACTATCAGCAAAATGAGACTTTAACAGCTTATGCTGAACTTTTCTGAGTGATAAGAAAGTCTATATGTCATCACATGCTGAAGTGTTAGCCTAAGCAGTCCTGTGGCAAGACTTTGGCACAGCTTCAGTTCATTTTGACAGTTTTTGGATCTTGGTTATAGGGAGGAAGAAGTCAGAGATGAAATGGTGTAGACCTTTTTAATAATACATCTGTGCAACTAAGGCTGCATAAATAAATAATGTGAACAAGATACTGGCCAATTCCACAAATAAAAGAAAAAAGAAAAAGTAACCAGATTTTAAATGACTCATAATACTGTCCTTAAGCTTTCCTAAAAGCCATTTGGTACAAACTTATAATCTAAAGTGAAAGCTGACAGTTACATGCAGGAATGAACACAAGTTCACTTTGCTTTGACAGCTTTTTCTTCATACTTTTTTTTTTTTTGACATGAATTGTTTCAAATAGTATGTTTTGCTTTTCTCTAGATTCACAGTACAACTTTGTCTTGAGCCCAAATACTAACATCGTTTCATTGTTCATTATTATTGAAGGTTTCTTGGGGAAACAAGAGACTTTTTTTTTTTTTTAAACAGGGTAGTATTTGTTTGACTGCTTAGGATCAAGATGAACACTGAAGTGTAAAGTGGTATGTTTTATTTCTTATGTAAACAATGAAAGGTTTTCTAGTATTCTGTTTATTTAAGATAAAGCTGAAGGAGGATTTAAATTATGAAGAAGACAACACAGAAGGGAAAACAAGATTTATTAAAACTGAATGAGTAGGAGAAACTGCAAAAGCTGTATTGGAATGCCAGGACTCCTGTCACTTTATGTTTTTCATTGTTTTTATTATTATTATGTTTATTTTATTTTTTCCTTATTGAATATGTGTGAGTTGAATGTGCAAGGCCTTTTCCTAGAACTGGTGGTATTCTCTTTATTTGCATTTGTTTCTGTGAGGTTCTGGTGGTTCCTGCATTTTTATGGATTAGAAATCCTTCCTGCTCTGTACCAATTTAGAATCACCTTCCAAGAGAGTATTAAAAATAGGGTTTCTTCCATGTGTATGAATAATTCTACTCCATACATAAGGACCACGTTCTGCAGAAGACTTATTACAGTCTTGTAACAGAAATTTTATCTTTATTGTATAAAGTTATTTCCTTGGTGACTAGAAAAGCCTTTGACTCTTCCATGACATCATCATTTGCTGCCATTCTGCAGTATTGAGCAGACTGGAGAAATGATCAGGGAAGTAACTTATGAAGCTCAAAAAGAGAAGATTCAAAGATCTGCATGTGTAGAGGAATAACTCCATGAACCAGTAAGCACTGGGGGCCAACATGCTAGAACAAAGATCTTCTGAGAAGGACCTTGGGATCCCAGGGAACAGCTAGATGACCATGAACCAAAAACGCATCCTTGTAACGAAAACGGCCAGCAGTATCCTGGGCTATGTTGCAAACAGCATTGCCCGCAAGTACAAAGAGGTGATTCTTCCTCTCTACTCAGCACTAGTGAGGCTGCATGTGGAGTATTGGGCTCAGTTCCCGGATTCCCAGTATAAGAAAGATATGATCGTACTGGATTGAATGCAGCACAGGGACACAGAAATGATTAAGGAATACGAACAATTTTTATGATAGGAAGCTGAGAGAAATGGGACTATTCAGCCTAGAGAAGATTTAGGGCAGATCTCACTAAAGTGTATAAATACCTCATGGGATTTAATGAAGACTAGGGAGACACACTTCTCTGGTGTTGTCTTGGTTTGACTCAGCAGGTAGCTAAGTTCCACACAGTTATTCACACACCCTCCCCCCTCCCTAAATGGTATGGGGGAGAGAAGTAGAGAAATATGCAGTAAAACTCATGGGTTGAGATAAACACTATTTACTAAGTGAAGGAAGCAAAAGAAATANACTTCTGTTAGAAACAAAGACAGGTGTTAACTAGCAGTACAAGTGGCATGAAATTCCATTTCAATTCAAACTGTTATGTTAAATCTCACATGACTATGCCATTGTCTCATCTGGAGCTGGGAGCTCTGCTTTCTTCTTGAGCCTTCCCTTTCTTGAGTTCCTCCCTTCCTGAACCCCTCTTTCTTGTGCTTATGCCACTGCTGATGCTTTGTGCTGTTTCTTTCTGCTTAAACTACCTCATATCATCTGATTGGTTCCTGTATGATCCTAGGGCAACCACCCAGCCCTCCCAGTTACAGGGGGAGCACAGGTGCAAACAATCTACCTGTGTTCCCCAGGTCAGTCACATCCTTCTGCCACATGCTCAATCATTAGGCCATGATCAACAGTTTCGTTACACAAACAAACACTCATTTACTGTGGAGGTGGTCAACAGGGTCTGCCTGTGAGGGCAGACTTTGAACTGTTCAGGACACAAGTAGGGAGGTTCCCTTGGGTGTCAGTCATGAAGTGTAAAGGGGTCTGGGAAGACTGGACATTCCTCAAGAAGGGAGTCTTAAAGATGCAGGATCCGGGTGTCTCTGAGTACTGTAAGATAAGTTGGAGAGGAAAAAGACCAGTGTGGATGAACACAGAACTTCAACTGAGACTCTGGGAGAAGAGAGTCTACCTACTGTGGAAGAAGGGACAGGCAGCTTGGAGAGAGTACTAAGAAGTTGCTAGGATTTGCAGGGAGGAAATTAAAAAGACAAAAGTCCAGCTTGAACTCAACCTGGCCACTTCAGTAAAAAAAGAACAAAAAATTTTTTACAAATATATTAACAGTAAGAAGAGGACTAAAGAGAATCTCCATTCTCTACTGGATGTGGTAGGGAACATGATCACTGAGGATAAGGAAAACACTGAGGTTCTCAATGCCTTCTTTACATCTGTCTTTAATAGTCAAACATCTTATCATCAGGATAGTCTACTCCCTGAGCTGAAACACATGGATTGGGAACAGAATAAACTCCCCATGATTCAGATGGAGACAGTTAGAGACACGCTACTCCATCTAGACTGTCACAAGTCCATGGGACCAGATGGGATCCACCTGAGGATGCTGACGGAGCTGGCAGAGGTGATTGCCAAGCTGCTTTCTATCATCTGTCACTGGTCCTGGTCCACCAGAGAGTTCTCAGGGGACTGGAGGCTTGCCAATGTGACTCTCATCTATAAAAAGTGTCATACGGAGGACCTGGGGAACTATAGGCCTATCAGCCTGACCTCAGTGCCAGGAAACATTATGGAACAGATCATCTTGAGTGAGATCACATGGCATGTGCAGGACAACTGGAGGATCAGACCAAGCCAGCATGGGTTCATGAAAGGCAGGTCCTGCTTGACCAACCTCGTCTCTTTCTATGACCGGGTGACCAGGCTGCTGGATGAGGGAAAGACTTTTGACATAGTCTACCTGGACTTCAGCAAACTCTTTGACACTGTCTCCCACAGTATTTTTCTGGGGAAACAGGCAGCCTGTGGCTTAGACAGGTACACACTTTGCTGGGTAAAAAATGGCTAGAGGTGAGTGTGAGTGGTGGTGAATGGAGTTAAATCCAGCTGGTGTTCAGTCATGAGTGGTGTCCCGCAGGGATTGGTATTGGAGCCTGTCCTGTTTAATATTTTTATTGATGATCTGGACAAGGGAAATGAGCGCACTTATAATATTCCTTAGTTGTCTTTATGTTTTTGTTTGGAGTAGTAGAATGGCTATTCCAGAGGTCATGTGCAGGGTGTTATGCATGTATCTCTAGGACATACCTAAAGGAAAAATCCTCCAGCTATGCCTCACTTGCTCCCCTGATCCATTAGCAATTGTGGATCCATAACAAAGACAGCTGCTAACTGACCTATTCTCTGATAGTGGGCAATGTTTTTGTAGGCAGAATCCATTACATAGTGTGGTGCTTATAATATACCCAATTAGCTATTTGCTTAAAACTGACGTTCACACAATTGTGAAAACATATAAAGGAGATCTTCGGTCTCTTGTGGGCTTCCGTGGGCTTGTTACACCAATATGCTTACACAATGCAAGGTAGCTAGCTTGTATATGAAATATACTTTCTATATCAGAGAGCTTCATCAGAGACAATTTACTCTCCAAAAAAAGAGATAATTAAGTCTTCAAAGTTTCCGTATCTTAAATTATGCAAAGAATATATGATGTGGAAGTCGGCCCCTCGCTATTTCAAAATGCAAAGCAAACTTGTACAACACACCAGAAAGGACCCAGCTTTCAAGTGCTATAGTTACTCTTCTGTCCATGCAATTATCTTGTTTGAGATTGAAAATGCCATCAGTGTGCCTCTGGGAAAAATATATAACAGCAGAAAAAGCATATCTTTAGTATTTTGAATTAATTTAAATAATTACTATGAGCAGTACAATAATGTTTAAATGGTAATAAAAAGGTGATAAATTTTAAAAATTATTGAGTGTTAAAGTTGGAGTCACAATATTCATGATATGAACACTTCATTGTGATGTCCCTGGAGAAAAACAACAGTTTCAACTACTAAGTTCTTCAAAACTGTGAAGAAAGAGTTATAATAATGTCAGGGCATTAATTTTTCAGACATTATGGACTGGCATATATGAGAAATACGCTTCAGATTTCAGACCCACTGCCATAGAACTCTGTGTTTATCATTATCAGTTGCAAGTATCTATACAAATTATCAGCTATTTATGGCCCATAATGTAGTGAAATACTGTTTGTGGTACTCTTCACTGAAATTGTTATTCCAAGTTATTAGGTTTGTGTTTTAACAGAATCATTAACTCAAGATGTGGCTGTGATGCTGCCACGGCTTCTATTCTTTCCTTGTTCATTAGCATAACAAAATACATACTAAAACTACTGCTCTACCTTTTTTCTTGTCATTGGAACTAGACTGTGTATGTAGATTTATTGTATTCAGAAGCAAGTGACGTGATTTCACAAGGTGCAGTCCTACAGATGCTAAGAGATTCACCACCTTGTAACAATTAAACATATATTCAATTTTAAAGATGAAAGTGACATTACTGATTTCGCTCTTGACTGAAAAAGATCTGGCAGTGATAGTTGGAATGGCTTTTTCAGTATTCCCATATTTTTTTAAACTACGGAGGCAGCATACTTTTCCACAATAACAAGGTAGAGTTTTAATCAATGTTTGTAAATCTTTTGAAGGCACATAGTTGTAAGAAGAGATGAAGAATATTCTTTTGACTTGAAACTTTTGTTAGCATTCGTAATTTATTAGTTTACTTAAATGTATACCACACATCTTTTACTGTATTTTAAATGTACATTTACGTTAGCCAATCAGATAATTTAGTTTAACTGAACCTGGTTATTTTTCAATTATTTATATTTTCTTTCAGTTAAGAGACAGCTTCTATACATTATTTATTCTACTTTTGTCTAAATTAAATACTGAAATAACAGCGTCTAAATCAAATTGTGGAACCCTAACCTCACATCATCTGTTATATGAAATTCACCACATCGTTCTTCTTTCACACACAAAATTTGTGCAAGTCAGTATCAATGATTCGACCTTTGATACCAAGTGTTATCCAGTATAACAAAAATTTACCTTAGGGGAAGAAGTAAATCTGTGGCTTGTAATCACATTGAACTCTAAACCATGTTAAAGACTGTGATAATTAGAGAAAAGTAATTACAGTAAAGTTAGATTAAATCTCATTTCAAATGGTGTATAGTCCCTTGTTTCATTTAAGAAAAGTGACCCTTGCCCCATTCAGGATATAAAATTTACAGTGAAATGGCTTACTGTTACTCACGTTTTGAATATAATCCCTTTCTTCTATTAAGATTTTCTTTTTTCTTTTTTTTTTTCAAAATACTGAGTATACCTAGAATTTCATAAAATTCTGCCCAGAAAAGACACTTAAAGAGTTTTAGAAGTTGAATTTGCCCAAATTTATAGTATGCATTTTTAAAATATTTTGTTTTATTTTAGGGATGCATTTTTAAATAGTATACAACCTCTGAAGATTAAGGAGAAAAAAATTCTAAACCATGAAATTTAAACAGAAGATGAAGCATTTTACATATGAGTAAGATTTCCTAATTTAAACCATAAGAATTATTTTTAATTCTGCTACGTCAGCATTACTTCATTAATTATCCATACCTGATATATAATGGAAAAAAGATGAAGGGCTTAAAAAGGTTGAGGCTGGTAGCAATGACTAAGATGACAGAGCTGTGCAGGTAGTGAGCATGCAGCACCTATGATAGCCTAGAAAGATGGCGAGGATTAGACCTTATCTGATTTGTTCACAAAGGTTTCAACTACACTAGGCTCTCAGTGCTGTCACAAACATCATTTTAGTGCATAAGTCTAAATATTCTAATTATTCTTTTGCATGGGCATAGTATATTCTGTGTGTTGATAGAAACAACGACTGGTGACTACTTAGATTTCATCTCTGGAGGTGTTCAAGGCCAGGCTGGATGGGGCAACTGGATCTAGACCTGATTTAGTTGTTATAACCCTGCCCACATCAGCAGGAGTGGAACTAGAAGATCTTTGAGGTCCCTTCCAAACCAAGCCACTCTGTGATTCTATGATTCTATGACATGGCATGCAATACAGATAACATCTATGGAAAGCTTCACTATCATTTTAATCTTCAGAGCTTTTATAGGATTATCTAAGTATGAAACTCTGTTCTGATACTTTTAAGCTAAAGGATATTATATGAAGACAGGCAGCTGCATTTTGTGATAATATGAAACCTTCAGATTCCAAATAGAAGTCACATAGAGACAGATGCTGAATGAGAATCACATGCAGACTCAGCCAAGTCCTTTGTTACAATCAACGGTCATGAGATAAGAACAGTGAAGCACAGGTCTTTGCCTAGTGAGGTTCATTGTACATGGATCAATAATTTCTTCATGTGTAACCGTCTTCAAGTTAGGATCACTAAAAGGATGAATCCAGTAACCACCATTTAAATGATTCTTCTTGTCTACACATCTTACTTTTTATTCATTTTATTTTTGCTACAAGTACAAGCAGTACAAGTACTGCTCTTATTTATTTATTTTTCTTTGTTTGTTTATTTATTTGTTTATTTTGTAAGGTACCATGACTGCTTACCAAACAGAAGTTCTGAAAGTTTTCATTCATTTTCTTCTTTTTATTTTCATTTCTAAGTCCTTATAAAAAAATGGAAATGGACATTCATGATAATCTCTAGAGAAAGCCACTTCTAAACATGATTGTCTTATAGATACTTATTTTCCAATGTGTTTATTATTTCTTTATGCATGATACAATCTTTTTTTCCTCTCTTTCTCCAGTTGCCTATCTTAAGTCACATGAAGTTTTTCTTCTTTAAAATCCATGACATCTGAGGTTGAAGTGGTGTTGAAAATAGCTTCACTTGCTGTGTAATTATAATTAATTTCTACAGTGTTATCCATGCCATGCACTGAATTAAATCAGAATTTACTTCAGGGTTCATAGTTTAAAATTCTGTCATGCATACACGAGGACTATTAAAGATTGAAACAAGAGACAGAAACACTAGAATAACTAGAACAGTCAAATGAGTTCCAAAGCTGTTAAGTTATGGATACTCTTTAATTGCACTGCTGTGTGACTGAATATATATATCCATTTAAACAAATTTAATTATTTCCATGACAAGATTTTCCTCGGTTGAAGCACATTTCTCACCTCATCTGGAACTTGGATCTGAAGTTCTCTCACACTGACATAGTAGCCTGAACTCCAGGTTATCAATGTCTTTTTGTAATGGTAAATTGTGAGTTGCAGGGTGCACTCATTGATGGTACACTTTGCATTACATTCCGTGGTATTGACCCAATGAGAAACATCAGTAATGAAGATTATTAACAATTAAAAATATATATATATACTGAAAATAAAGCTCTACCTGTCATTTCCCCCCAGAAACCAAGCTGAGGTTCCCATTCAACTTCCTATGATTTTCAGAAATATTTGCCAGCAGCTTTTGAGAGGAATGAATACAGACTGTACTTTATCACCAGCTCCTTATCAAAGCATATATCAAGAAAGTCCTTGTTGTTTTGGACTTACACATAGCCTTCTAATTTATCTTTTCTTGTTAAATACTGATTTAATAAAGCATTTCATTAGCTCAGACATTCCAGAATTGCACTGATTATATAAACCTCCTCATTTCTTCCTTTAGGTTTCTTACTTCTTTAAAATTTTCCTTTATACAAATAAAAAATTATTTGACTTTTGCCAATATTGTAACCTTCCCACACTGGCCATTTTTGGAGTAACCTTTACCAAGTGACTGTGTTAATAGACTATACACAAATTAAAAAGAAGAAGAAAATTATCTGTTAGCTACAGATGTAGTTATAAAAATGTGCTAGCAAGCTCAACACTGATGCTCACCAACCAAGTGAGATCTGTGATGACTCTTTGCCGGTTAGGCAGCTGTCACGTAGGGAAAGAAGGTCAAACTTGCTCCTTTCAGTGACCCTATTTTTGCTCAAGTCCTTCTAGTTTTCATCTGAGCGATGTTAACTTTCTCTGCAATTTTACTTTTTTTATCTTGAAAATAACTAGTCTACATGCTTCATCACAGATATTTTTCATAACTCATTTTTCCCCAGGAATTTGAGCAAAGCGATTAATATTCCTAGGCATTGGTTTATAATCAATGGAACCACTGGAAATAGGGGTATAATTTCTTTGACTATTGTTAAAATAATTTGGTGAGAGAGGTTGTATGGGGAGGGTAAGCAGTTTCCTGCAATCCAGACTTAATTCTGCATATGATCCTTTCCTTTCCTTGCCACTTATCTCTATCTTATTTCTACTTCTAGCCTGTTTTAAAGGAACAGAACTTTAGAACATATAAGGCTTTCAGGATTTTTCATTTTCTTCAATAAAGACTTGAGAAGAAGTAGAATAAAGTTGATACAGAAAGGGTAGAAAAAAGGTAGAAAAGAAGAAAATAGCTTGTATCTGTCAAAATGTTTCATATCCTTATGAATAGCCTTTCTATTCATCATTTATGTAACACTTTAAAAGGACTCAAAAGATAAGTTTGATAATATTCATGTTAATATTTTCAGTGTAAATTAATTCTTGTATTGAATGATAATCTCTAGCGTTAACATCATGATGAATAATCACAGCATTCATTGGACTACGTATATTCTAGATTTGAGCTACATATACACTGTATTTGAGCTGAATGAAAAAATGATTCAATAAGACCTCCCTCATTCTACCCCGGGGAGATATGTCTACCAGAGGGGAGAAAGTAGAGCGATTCTGCATCACTGATCTGGCTAATTCATCTTTCAGTGCACGATTCAGACATCAAAGCAGCTCCACCTTTTCTGAAAGTCTCTCTGAAGAAAATATTGGCTGACTGGTGAGTACTCTTTCAGGAAGTGAACTGCATTTTCGGGTGGTTAAAAGTCACCCTTATCACTAGTCCAGTAGAGTTTTTTCTTTTTATAGTGTACTGGAGTATTTGAACTAATCATATTACTGTTGCAATTAATCAACATATTATTCTAATAAAATATGTCACCTTTTTTATAACTGTCAAAGTTAATGAACTAGTGATGTTAGTCACATCTTCCTGTAAAAGTTTTTAAATCTTTTGCTTGGAGAAAGCAAGAGATTTCAGTTTATGATTATATCCTGAGTGCTTCAAAAATAATGTTTTGCTTTGAGGTGAATTCTTTGTGTCATCAAAGGTTTAATTAGTATTACTAAAGAGTAATGTATTTTTGACAACACTCCTTATCATGTCAAAAGCCCTTTTCATGCTATCAAGTGTAAAGGAATATAGTTTTAGTATATAGATGTATGTAGCCTCCCCTCTCTACCGTAGAAACAATACTAGAATGATAGGAATTTTATCTTTTTGGTAAAGACCAAAAGATGAATTATGATAATTTATTCTGTCTTTCTGAAACTAATTAAAACATTTGAAGAAAGTAAAAGGATAGCTCTTCACTGGAGACATTTTTCTCCTTTGCTGAAGAGAGATGAATAATCAACATTTGTGTTTGTAACCATAACAATCTGATAAGATCCTGTAGCAAAGCATCATTATGAGAAACGTCTTTCTCCATTTCTATTTATTATGGAAATGTCATTGTGCTTCTCCTAAGGGAAGATGTAGAGACAATATTCCTCCAGCTCTTAACAGTTATATTCTTTCTTGCCATATCTCGAAAAGAGTATTTTTGACTGCTGTACTCAGTCTGTGAATGGACCCACCAGGAGCACATCATCATCGTGCCCAATTCATTCATCTTCTTCCAGTTCACTTCACAGAATCCCAAGAGGGAATATAAACATGCCAGAGGCAGTGAGCTATCTGCAGCATGGCTCCACTGTTTATGGAATTTCTGAACTGTGTCTGATAAGCAAGGTTTTTGTAGACATGAGAAAAAAAAAGCAACTGTTGTGAGGTTTCTCACAATATCATTTTGTTTGGGGTCAGGGGAAAGAAATGGCCCATTGTTATATATAAAATTGTATTCTTTAGCCATGTCTCATACTCTAGAAATGGAAGAATTGGATAGTATCCCACTCATGACCTGATTTTGTAGATCTAATTTAGAAAATTTGGTGATACATGTAATAAAAATCCTTGAATCAGATATATGGTTTGTCATACTCCCCATTTTCTATTGCAGTTAAAATGCGGGGGAGAAGGCTGTATAAAAATAAATCTTTTGACAGCATCAACAGTGCAAACGTTAGAGGTTACTGATTCCAGGAGCCTGATGAATATGCGGCTGCTGCAGCTCCTTCTCTCCAGGTCCAGGCAGTGGTAAGGAGGAGCACAATTTCCTGATATGAACACATGCATGAATGCTCACACAAGCAATGTGCACATGCATGGCTGGCCAAACAGATAACACAAACAGGAAAAACAGCACTTAAGTAAGAGTGGCTTGAATGGTCGGATACTCTACTCTCCAGCTGATCAACACTGAAATCTGCTGATAATTTACTTGTATTCATGCACATTTACCTCTGTACAATATAAATTGTAGACACTCAGTCTACCTATGGCTGGCCCCAGATTTCTGACCACTGAATAGCGCAAGGCATCATGATTCACAGTCCCACTTTATTACCAAGTTTCTAGACCTATAGTTTCTCTTGTAACTGGCTCCTACTCCTCTTATCTTCCTTGTTAGGCACTTTTTAAATGCTCTGTCTTGAAGCTCATTGGTGACTTACATACACGTGCAAATATACGACTGATGTTCCCAATGGAATCATATTCACAGCTTAGTCTGCTCAGTTGCTGGCACCCAGACCTATGGGCCTCTACAACCATCTTTCCCAATTTGCTGACGCTGAGACTTACAAACACATGCACAAAGAATGGAGAACCCTACCATGTAAAGGAAAAACAAATAAATAAACAGATAAATAAAAATCTTAGGGAATACAGTTTACTAGGAAGACAAGACATACTGCTGTGATCAGGCACATGACATGGTCACACTAGAGTGCTGGCCAGAACCCATTTACATGTTAACCCCATCTGTTCATCATTGTTCTCTGCTTTGCCATGCTTTTTCATTCCAGATCCATCTTGCTTTCTGCCCTTTCCAGCATTCCTCTATACACTCCATAATGTTTCTCATATTCCTACAATCTGTTTAAAAACATGCCATAAAAAGATTTCACAATTTTTTAAGTGCCCTTTTCTCTGCACCCTGCATGCCATATGTCTCATTCCCCTGTATGCAATAAACCATTCTATCTGAAAGGTGATCTGAAAAGGCTGTACTTTTTGTTGACTCCTCTTGGCGTTCAAGCATGAAGTGCCTCATACCAGCTGCAATGGATCATTTTTCTCCCTGACTGCCTAGAGAGGCATCAGGTGAGCTTCTCTCAGTTGTTCAGCCTAGAGAAGTCTCCAGGGGGACCTTACAACAGCTCTCCTGTTCTTAAACGGGGACTGCAATAAAGATAAAGAGACTCTTTATATGGTAGTGTAGTGATAGGAAAAGGGGTAATGATTTTAATCTCAAAAAGGGTAGATTTAGATTAGATATTAGGAAGAAATTCTTTATTAGAAGGGTGGTGAGGCACTGGAAGAGGTTGCCCGGAGAAGCTGTGGATGCTCCATCTCTGGGAACATTCAAGGTCAAGTTAGATGGGACCTCGAGCAATCTGGTCTAGTGGAAAGTGTCCTTAACCATGGCAGAAGAGGGGAGGAGAGGGGGAGAGCTTCACGATCTTTAAGTCCCTTCCAACCCAAACCATTCTACAATTCTATTATTCACTGAGGATCTCAGTTTACTGGGCTTGTCTGCCTATCATTATTTCTCTAATCCTTACCAGGTCTTTGTACTTATGGTGATTAACCTTTAATTGCAGAACCTAATGGTAAGGACAAGAGAGAGGAAGACCCTCTGCTTGCAGATGATGTCTGCTGATTTAATAATGCTTAGGAAAGAAAAGACTCAGATAAAAACACCGGAATGGAAAATCCACTCCCCACCCTGCTTTCTCTTTTCTTTTTTTTGTGAATCTCTGTGAGCTATCTGCTTATAGTTTTATTAGCCATCTGGTACAAGTTTAAGAAGCATATATTTACTTGATAGAGTATTTTTACCCTTAGCAGTGTTTGTGGGTAAGACACTTGAAAAAATGATTCATTGGTGCTGTTTCCATTGTTTTCTACTCCGAATTGCTAGACACCTATGAATTTTATGCCTCAAATTTAAAGGTGTAAGTTCATCCTTTCTGTTCAGCTATATAGAGCTACCAAAGAGTTCTTAGCCAGTGGATTTTCTTCTAATGAAAACAGTAACCTAAGAAACATCGTAAGTTGTATTCAAATGTCACACAGAGGTGAATTCATTCTCCAAATTTGTGCAACAATTAAATGGGAAAATGTTTTTCTGTCACTGAAAGTTGAATAGCATAGTTCAGGCAGATGCACACACCTGCTTTCAAAAAATTGTGGGCTATACAGTTCTATTATTCATAGAACATTTGTTTCAGCATGCCTTAACTTGTTCCAATTTTGAAAAAAATCTATCTTACAATTAAAACAAAAGAGTACCTGCCTTAAGTGCTAGGTTTTTTGTCAGTAGTTTGAGGTAGAGTAAGTAGCCTCTTTAGTTCAGAAAAGAATCAATTTTACGTATTTTACATAAATACATACATGTCTAAATTGCAGTATTGCTCATCAATATGAAACAAACATCTTATTTGTTAAGAGTTGTAAAGATTTCCTTTATCTCATACAACATACAACAACGCACAAAACTGTAAATAATAGGTTTTGTTGTTTGATGTTTGCTTTTTTTTATTATTTTGTGTGATATTTTTGTGGTACCAGAAGCATCTATATGAAAATGCAGGTGCGTATTCTTAGGTTTAGGTTCATTCAGGCTGAATTAATAATCTCACTGAATAAGGTAGTCATGTTTCACCCTTGTCTTGTTAACATAGACTTGGAAAATAGTATGCAAAGGATATTCTATCTTCTGTATGAACCAGCTTCAGGAAATGTCTCTTGACTACACATGAAACCTGTGATGGCTATTCTGGCTTAATGAAGGATAACATGTAATAACTGAAAAAAATACTTTATTCTGTTTGAAGAAAAAACAGTAAAAGCTCAAATTTCCCACTTCAGTAAACTTAGAGGCAATTTTTATTTCTCTATTAGTTTTCTGTAAGAAAATGAACACAGGATAAAATTTACTAATGGAAACTTTCGCATTCGCTTTGTTTGTCATGCGTATTTGAAAATAAAACGCATGGAAATAACCAATAGGCCAAAGAATTTTAAATCTTTATTTAGGAAAATACTCATCTTATGTATAAAATATAACACAATTCAATTGATATCTTCACTAAGAACAAATTTTTATCATGTGTTTAATTTATTTTGATGTGATACTGAAGACATTTCTATAGATTGCTGAACTGTTGGAAGCAAACTTCAGTTATCCATTTTTTGTAACATTTTTTAATACCATTCTGACACTGAGTCAAAATTCCATTCCCATGTCAAAGTATTTCTCTTTAGTTTTATAAAAAAAAAAAAAAAATCTTTTCACTTATTGCTATTTTTGACTATAATCTGTTAAGGAGGCAAATAAGAACATAATTTGGTTTCCATTTCCTTTGAGGCAGCTAAAGAAAAATATTAACTCAGATTATTACTGAAGGATTAAATTCATCAAACAAACATAAATTGACAGGGTAGATTAATCTCACTTAATAGATATCCACAATGCAGAATCTGCATCTGATCTAGCCATGCTAAACTCTTATAACCAATGGATGGAAAAGGCAATTAGAGGGTCTGATTCAGCTGACCTATTTTAGATATCTATATTTGAACGAATATCTGTTTCTCTCCAATAACTAAGAAAGGGGCTTAGAGAGTCTAACTCAGATGTCAAACGAACACACATCTAACAAACTGCAGAATCTAGTGCGCTAGGACCAAATTAGGACTTGACTTATTCCTGCTGAAGAATAAAATTTGATTTTTGCTCTCTTTTAGAACCAGAGAACATTAGTGTCATAAAACAAATTAAAATTTCCCAAAATATAATTTTTACACTTCTTCCCAACAACTTTCAGCTGCACATAGATAAATTATGACTTATCATTATTTAAACTGTTTTTACACATGACTGATGAAATTTTCATAGATAAACTCAGAGCTTAGTGATGTCAGTTTTACAACAAAATTTTACCCAGAGTTCAGTTCTACATTTATACATCTAAATTTAGTGATCTATAATTTAGAGGTTCGTTACAGAATACAGACAGCTACATTTCCCTGTATGTATGTGCATAAAATTCACATTAATTCCCTTATTACTTCAGGAAAAAATATCTAATGTCATTTGAGATAACATACCTGAGAAATTCAGGTAAGCACAGCATTGTGTTACGAGGCTCAGAAGACCTTGCTCTTGTGGAGTAGACCTGAAGCCAGCTGTAGCATCTCATGCTTAATATTTTCTTTTTGGCAACTGAATAGAATTCCTACACAATGGAGTTGTTAGCACAAAGAGACCCATTTGCTGAGATAAATGTTGACAAACTGAATGTTGAAATGAGTGTGTTTTGGTTTTTGTTGTTGTTTCTTTTATTTTTGTTTTGTTTTGTTTACTGAAAGAGTGAGGCCTGGAACATTTCTTGATGCTTTTTAATTATTTTAACAAAAATCAATTGATTAACCTTTTCTAGCAAAACAATTCACTAAAGCCAACAGCAACAACAATAACAACAACAAAACAATCAAAGAAATGTTGTGCACTTTGAGATGTTACTCCATGGGAACTGGTACCTCAAGACAATTTGGGAGATGATAAACCAACAGAAACAATCCTAGTAAACACAAGATACAAAACTGAAGTTCCTTTCTTCACCTAAGGGAAATCTGGGTGTTAAATTGATGTGGAAACATTACATACTGATTCTTTAATTTATTGCATATTGATCCTTAACAATTTCATTTTATGCACAGATGCAGAAAATGTATGCTGCATTTATACATTTTGCATGAAAAAAGGGGATGATAGTTTGAGTTATTAAATGAGTGTAATCAGGAAAAATATTTGAGTTATTAAATTAGTGTAATCAGGAAAAATATAACATTTTACAATACATAGGCGCTGTCAAGAGATCAGGTTTTTTTGTGTGTCTTATGTATAGTTTAAAGAAGAAGACAGTTTTCCCTATTTTCTGGATAACATTTAAATCAAAGTTTGTCACTTTAGATGCGTCCCCTTTATGGAGATCAGACTTTAACTGAGAAATTTGTATTTTTGTCTAATGTTTCTGCTCTAGATATCCAAGTTAAAAAATTGGCTTGTTAAGTTAGTTGTGAAGAGGATAACTTTTTCTCCCATCCACAACCTGACACTTGTTAAATAGTAAATATGCAATAGACAGATACAGAGATCTCTGAAGTCAAATGGTATATCAAATATACAAGATAACATTTTCTTATTCTTTTCCTTTTCACAGAGGTTGAATCATTTTCTAAGTCCACTGCACATAAAAGTGAGCAGACTGCATAATCTCTGGCCTATTGCCAGGGAAGTAGCCTCAACTCTCTTCCATCAATTTAATAACCTTTAGGAAAAACAAAACAAAAGTATCTCCATGAGTAGCGTTACTGCTTCTTTGTCCCTGAACTTTGTTTTGACAAAGATGACTCCTCTCAGGAAGTCCTGTGAGGAAAAAGGAAGAGGAAACATAAGAAATGTACAGTACAGTGAGAAAAACAACTACCACCATCAACAATAACAGAAAAAAAAATAAATCAAACTGGGTATTTTATGGTGAGAAATAAATAAAACTGTATAAGACAGGGTGAAGCGATGCAAGGCAAGAAGGAAAGAGAAGAGAGGTTACTGTTAGTTTTGCATACCGAATATTAATATTCTCAGGAGAATAATGATTTTGTGATGTTAAGGTATGAATTTGTAAAACTAGCTTTTTGTAGCAGATGGGGCCCTGGGCAGCCTGGTCTAGCGGGTGGCAACCCTGCCCACAACAAGGGGGCTGGATATAGGTAATCTTTAAGATCACTCCCAACCTAAGCTGCTCTATGATTCTATGATACCTAACAAAACTAGGGAAAGTTAGAATTTTTCTTCTTACTTAGAAGAACAACACCTAGCAATCATAAATATTTTCCAAATTCTATAGGTTATGATGCCTATTGAGATCAATAAATGATTGGATTATTGTGCTTTTTAAAATGAACATTAAAATAGTACTCCATTAATAATAATTAGAGTAAAAATAGATCTCCATTAGAACTCTGCCCACAATTTCAGTATTGATCACATCTATATAAATATTACTTTTCAGAAGAATATTTCCCTGAAGCTCTCAGGGACATATTGCATCTGTATATACAGATACACATGCATCTGCAATGGATGTTTCTGGATCTGTTCTGAACCCCAGTTAATCACTTTGTTGGATATAGAAGCAAGCACATATGAATCAGCTTGTTGGTCAGCCCGTGTTCTGCAAAGATCGTCATAGTAATGCATAAACAGTCTTGAAATCCCACTTAAACACTTTAGATTGACTGTAAGTGGGAGTTAAATGCTTTATAAATTTTTGATGTCTTCTCACAGACTGAATTACCCCCTAAGTGAATGTACAGTCTGCTTACATCTTTTGTACAGTTACAGAAAGTCATAAACTGCCTTTGTTCAGGGAAAGGCAGTTTATGCCTTTGTTTTTACTCTGTAGACTGATTGTAGGAATTGTTTTGTGTCTGTAATGCTGATAGCCTTTAAACAGCATTCCATATGGATTTTTTAAAACAGCAGTTATCAATTTATCAATGTCATGGAGCCAGAGGGTTACAGGTTATTTTGCTTTGCATCAGTCTTCTACTAGAAGAATAAGACTTCTTTGCCCCTAGAAACTAAGGAGAATGGTATAATTTTAGTATCACTTGACTTTGATCTTTCTCTGACTTACACTATTTTATCAAAACTTTGGTTATTATTTAATTCTATTGAAGAGATGGATCACACACAAGATCACATCATCTCATGATCATCTAGTACCACTCTTTGTACTAGCAGAGTCATCTACAGAAGTTTGCTCAAGATGGTGTCCAGTGAAGGGTAGAATATTTCCAAGGATGGAGACTCCACAAACCCATTCCAGTGTCTGACAACCCTTGCAATAAAATTGTTTTCATGTGTTCAGATTGTGTTCAGAAATTTCATGTGTTTTCATTTGTGTCCTTTGATTCTTATCCTATCAGAAAGCACTACTGAAAAGAGCATCTCCCTTGTCTTCATTCCATCCAATCATATATATGCACAAATTGATAAAATCTTCCCAGAGCCTTCTCCAACTGAGCGGTCCCAGCTCTCTCATCTCCTCACCAGAAAGGTGATTTGCTTCATATATGACCTTTGTGGCCTGTCGCTGGACTCATTTTCTAAACTTATACTTTTTTAGTACATGGAAGACAGAGCTGTGTCCTGTAATCCAGACGTGGCCCCAGTAGTATTGAATAGATCACATGACATTAAAGAGTGCAACATGATACAGGATTTACGTTGTAAAAGTGGTAAGTAATTCTGAAAAACTTAGAAATCCATAGTCTGTTTTAGATTGATTTGGAAAGGCTCATTTCTTACGGTTGTGTATTAAGCAGTCACAGTAGCTTCGTACATTTTTTGTAAACTTTTACTTGTATGAGTCCTTTCATTTTTTAAGAAATGCTATTTTTGATAACTTTATCTTCAAAATTTGAACCTTTGATTCTACATATTTAATATATATTAATAAATGAGACAGGCAAGGCTCTAAATTCATTTTCTGTGTTTGTTCTGTACTTCAACCAGTAGTTATATCTGTGGCATATTTATTCCATTTGATGAGACCATTTCAATTAGAAAGTTAGTCAACAGGTTAGAATCTGCAAAAAAAATTCAATTATAAAAGATAAAATATTTTTTCCTCTTTTTTTTTTTTTCAGATATTAATGTATTTGAAATACAGATAAAATACAGGAAGTTGGAATTTGCACCCATTATTTACATTTCTTACAACTTCTACAAGCTTTTCTCTGGTTGGATTATTTTAATTTTTTCCGTCACACTCGTGATTAAGTGGATTTTACAATAGGTCACTTTTCCAATTATTTAGATGAGATTACTTTGATTATAGAGCCATAGAATAACAGAATTATTTAATCAGTAAATGTATTCATTTCTGCAAACTACAAATAAATATTACCGTTTCAGCTTTAAACAAGATCAGATCAATAAATTTGTGCAGGATTCATGACTTAGTTTAATTAAACTATCTTTATCTGTTAGTGTACTTAGCAAGTCACCTTCACTGCATTTAAACTGCTTCTGTTTTGAAGGAACCCACACTAAATCAGGTGCACAAATTTTCCATTGGTAGAGGAAACCATAGTCAGTGCTTGCAAAATCATTACTAAAATGCACTTTCACTGCAAAGCCAAAGTGTTGATAGACAGACTGCTGGAAGTCCATTTTTTGAAAGGGAAGACAAGTGGAAGAGTTCCTTTCCTAGAGTTAATAAAAGCACAAAGTTGCTTAACTGTTTGCATTATTACACCTCTTAAACCATTAATGGACAGTTTGATGGTAATGATAGTAAGCTCAAGTGAATACAAATACAGGAGGATGAAAGGTGACATCCTTCATTTTCAGTTAATGTTTCCAGCTATGGATAATATTTTTTATTCACCACTGATAAGACCACTATTAGAGCCGTGTGCTGTCTTGGGCGAAATACTTCTAGTATGATGTAGCTGTACAGAATAGTTTCTAAAGGACCAAATTGAAAATGAAAAGCAGGCCCTAGAACATTGCTGAGGAGAAAGATAACTGTCATTAATTCTTACACTGTTCTTCTTCTTTACATATTTTGTGTGTGTGACAGACAACAATGGAATACAGCACTATGGAAGATTTCACTCAGATGTTAAGTGCAACTATAAGAACAGTCAAGGACTACTATAAATTGCCTAGCTAGGCTGAAAATTCTTTGCCTATTTTTTTTTTTTTCTTAACTGGCAAGCTTGTTATCAGTAGTGATTAGATTATATTTGATCCTACAGTTGATACATCAGGAGGTAGGACTAGATTAAGGTTTTGTTTTTTTGTTTTCTGTTACTCTGTTAATAAACTGTCTCCAATCAGATCCTAGGAAGAAAAATGAAGCCATGACTGATGTTAACATCACCCTTCCTAGTGAAGCCATCAGATGCTTACTTTGCATTACAGCCTGGCCTACAGACTTAAACTCTTACCCTAACTGAGAGCTGAAAGCAGCAGCAGATAAAAGGGACTGGTTGATAAGAGTTTCTTATATTAAGATTTGTTTTGTACGTGGACTGTAAGACTTAGCATTCTTAAAGGATGTTAGGAGTATCTGTCCCCAGTCAGTCCAGTTCAGAACTCCCCTTTGCAGATTCAATTGATAGCAAAGCTGAGCACATGTCCCAGACACTCACACACACTCAGAGGACACTGACAGCTGGTCATACAGACCATCACACACAGGACTCATAAAACACAACCACAGACTTCCCATTCCCCTCCTCTTCTTGATCTGGCAGAGACAACAGGTTTCCAGTACAGGGACACATACGACATGAGCAGGCTCACCAGCACACACACTCTCACAGGTACCTTGAGTGCTAATACAGATGCTCTGCCAGCCTAATGCTTCTGTGCAGATCTCAGCCCCTCTCATTTGTCCCATGGGTCCCCTACTTGCCAGCTGGTCCAGCTTAGTGCCTGCTATAAACATGTATCACTTATACACCTGTCCTACTGGCATCTCACACTCATAGATCACCCCAAATTCTACCATGGATGCCCTGCCCATCTGATATCCCTGGCTTAAAACTGGGGCCTCCTACTGGCTAGTGAGACTAGCTTGGCAGCTGCCAGAAAATACAGATGCATGCTCCACGTGTACCAGGTTTGGGGAAGATCAGCTCCTCCAGCAGCCGGCACCAGGCACATGAGCTGTGGCCCACAACTTCACTTCAGCTCTGCACTCACCTCATCCCTGTCTGCTCTGTAGCTGGTTTTGGGAACACATAGTGCTCCCACTCCAGGGGCTGGAGGTTGAAGATTCACATCTGCTCCAGTAGCTGACACCACAGTCACCTACACCCCTGCGGTGACTCCAGTTGCTGGCTGAAACACCCCTATAGATGCATTCAGTTCTTGCAGCACTGAGGCTCAATAAGGCAAGCACACTGACCAGGCCTGTTTTACACCTGACTGGCCTCTTTTATATCCCTTTCGGCCTATACTCACCTTTGTTCCTCCTTGCTCTTCCTTTTCTTGCATATTACCTCAACAATTTGAACAGTCCCACCAACTCTGTCAAACATCCTGGACCCTCAGGTCTTTATCGTTTGCAAAGTCCTGGTTCACCCGTAGTTTCTTGACAGCCTATCAATTAGTGCGACAGATTAGGTTTGTCTGTTTCTTGCTGTTGTCCCCTTTATGCTTGTTAGATTTATGTCCCTGTCTCTTTTGTTTATGGCTTCCGCTGTTTCCATATATTCCCATTAGACAAGGTCCTTGATACAATAAAATATTATTTTGATAAGATTAACAAAAAACTCTTGAATTATTTTAGATGTATTCTACTTCTAAGATTTTCAGCATAACAGCATTAGTGTGGTATAGCAGCACATACCAGTTGAGCTTTTCATCCTTTTTTCTCTTTTCTCTGTCCCATACTATTAAAGTTCACAGTATTTATTTTAAATCCAAGCAGATATTAGAAATGTTTTGATTTTTCTTTACTTACAGGAGGCCCTTTCAGAGCTTTCTCTGCTTAGCTTAATCTCTACTTAGCAGAATGCAACTATTTAAATGTCAATTATATCTGATTTAACTGATACTGAAAAATCAAATCTAGCAACTATGAATCAGTTCCTGTGGAAATGGATGCTTTCTTCTTTTGAGAAACTTTCTGATTCATAAGTTCTAAAAGAAATGCTAAACAACAAATGACTTTCATGCTTACAATGGAAGGAAAAGCAACCAAGTTTAGAACCTTGCTGTTTCATGAATGACATATTTAAAAGCTTTGATAAGAGTGTTTCAAAATAAATCTTTTTATCTAGATATTCTAGACTGACATTCATGCTGAAAATCTTATTTTCAGGTGGTATACTGTTAACATAAGGGAGAAAAAGAGAAGAAACATTAGAAAAGACTAAGATAAGGAGTTTTTCCCTACAGTAAAATATTTTTTTGCTGAAATATTCTGCTTTTAACAAGACCTATATATCACAATATTTCTTGAGAAGTATCTGCATATAATAAGCTGTGGATGTCACACCACACAAAGTCAGAAAGTGTTTTTTGTTGGTCCTCTACAGGATGACAGAACAATGAAAACAGGGAGATAACCCATGATATCACCATGAAGCCGTTTGATTGGCAGTCATGCTGACAGCTGGCTATAAATCCGCTGAGTCATAGTGACCACAAGAGCATTGTCATGCCATCCTCTAACACAGAGGCAGTAGTGCAAACTCCTGCATTATAATGATTTCTAAATTACAGAAAAAAAGTTTGTCTTCATATTTGTAAAAATAGGAATGTCCACATATTCATTGAGTGGAAAAAAAAATCTTTTTTTTTGTTAATATAAACAGGAAACCACATGAGAAATAAATGAACTGTGTTTCAAAAGGTAAACGAACAGCACTATTAAAACCAATAGCTGCTTTTAGATTAAGGAAATCTCTGTAGAAAAACTAGGTTATTTCTACTTTTCTATGTATTTGTCAATTAAACATATCTGAAGCCATTCTCTGGTAGTGACGCTAATCAATATGAATCAGCACACAATTTTTAATTCTCTGGCCTCTCAGAACTGCTACAAAGTGGGTATCAGAAATAGTTACTGACTTGTACTCTTCTCTGAAATATGTCCAGGAGCTATTGGGAAAAGAGCAAGTCAGTTTGAGATGAAAGCTTGCCAAGAACTGTTCCAGCAAATAGTGAGGAAAGATAATTTAGTCCAAGTGTCAGGGGACTGGAACTGTTTGTTTAATTAGTAGCTACATCAAGACCAAGGCACCTGCTGAAGCATGCCAAGACTCCCAGACCACATCCTAGGGTGTCATTTCCATCATGACAGAAAAAGTCTGCTTTCCTCTACCTAAACCCCAGCAGAATTAAAATGACCATATCTATATTATAAATAAACAAAGGAAACAGTTTCTGAACAGATCTTTTCATTCTAGGAATTTTAAGTTCATATGCTGCATTTAGGATAGATATCCCCAGCAACCTAAAGCACAAGTGGTCTTATTTTAAGCAAAGCATTTTCTTTTATTATTTTATTAATCTTTACTGAAAAGATGATGACTTCACTGAATATTCTTTCAGACAGAACAGCTGAATTAAAAATTATATTTCCTTTAAATATTAGTGTGGCATGAATATCTACTGTTTCTTTTCTACAGAATATTTTGACCAAAAAACTCTACTACTTTAAACTTTTAGAAGGAAAAATGTTGATGCTTGTCAAACAAGCTTTAGCAGATAAACGTATAAAATGCTTGATATCTTAAATACATACTAATAGTGTAACTTAAATTTATACAAATGATTTAGTGTATCAGAACAAAGGAAAGAAGGAAGAATAATCTCAAGGAAGGTTTTCTGTAATCATTCTGTTGTTATCTGCATCAAATTTTAAAAGGCAGTTATCTCTTGCATTCTCTTTTTTCTTATATACAAGAAATATACAAAATAATTTGGAAGATTGCTTTAATATTCAAACAATTAAGATAGCTTTTTTCTTTGCTTCATTAAAATGGAGAAGGGAAACTTAATGAAATGAAACCCTCAGATATGTTTATGAATAAGACAATGAGCTCTCTCTCTTTTCTCTCAGCCTTTCCAACATCCTAATTGTTACAGTTTAAGATGCATTCTATTTGGAGGTCTACTGTTTTAAAAATGTATATTGTTGTTGTGTGAACGAAGCAGTGAAATTGCTTCAGAGAGATTTTTAACAATTCCAGGCATAGTATCCAAGGGTTTAACAATAAGCATAAACAGAAATTTCACATAAGTTCTGACTCACACAACCAGTGATAAACAGTTACCCTCCTCCCACTCATACAGCACTCTTCTAAAAAGCAGCTAATCTCTGAGGAAGATGTGCTTCTCTCTGTGGCTGGCCCTTAAATGAGCCCAAGGCACCCCCCACCCTGGGTTCACCCCTTTCTGGTCAGGTGAAGAGCACAGGTGCATACAACTTGCTTGTGCTCCCCAGGCCAGCCACAGCCCTTATTCCAGGTGTGCAATCACAGATTCAGGCAGTGACCTAGCTTTTTCCCTAAACTTGTCTTTCACTAAAACATAATTGGAAAAAGACAACAATGCTATATGCATGTAGAATATATTCTTTATATTAGAGTATATTAGAATTTTGATCTAACATATTGACGTATATTACGGGAATAGTGTTGTAATGGAACAAAAAATATATTTTTCTTTGCACATGAGGAAACAAGTTCTCAAGAATGTTACATTTAGACAAATGGAATTTGTCTGCTTGTAATTTCAGCAATGTGTATTTCAGTTATTTTCTATTGTATGTTCTGGAATGTCTGAAAATATGATCTTAATTTCTGTATTGAGAAAACATTTCATTCATCTCATATTTAAAAAATAAATTGTTAAATTAGAGAATATCCAAAAATGAAAACCTGATTTTACAGTTTTTTTGGCCGTTTCAGATTTTCTTTGCATTCAAAGGCAAACAGGAAAATGGAAACAAGGAATTCATACAAATAAAATGATGACTCTGTGGCCGGTAACAGCTTTTCTATCATCTCCATCATTCTTGAGTTTGAATAGCTTCTACAAGTTAATGTGTGGCTGTATGGAAACTGCTTCTTATTAATATGATCAGGCACCTTTGTGAGGAGAGAGATGATGGCATAGTGTACAATCAGAATCAGCAGAATGTAGCTGTCAGTGCTACCTCTAAGCTTCTTTTCAAAAGAACTAGTGTTTAAAATTTGAATTGGTGCTTCTATTTCTAGGAGGAATGAAAGTGCAGTGAACCTGTATTGTAAAACAGTATCAAAGAAATGCTGATTAGGAAAGCAGATAGTCTGTAGAACTGCACAATATAGATCAGGAGAAACAAATCTAAACCTGCTAAATCTTTACCTCTGTAAGATCAAAGCTCAAAACTATTCAGTTTTCTACACCTTTCCTTTATTCTGAATCCCTCTCTTTGCTGTACATACTATTCAGCCAGCATTACTTAATAAAAAATGAAAAATTAAAATCCATCTTCTTCTATTGTTCATTCTTGCATTATTAAGAAGGCTTGACTTTGAATGCTGATAAGTTCTATTTAAATACACAAAGAGATAAATACCTTTTCCACTGAAACATGTGTAGGGTGATTATTTGCTTTGAACTACTGTGAGGGAGCAAAGGTGACTATGAGTTTTTTTAGCATCTGTCCTTGATATTCTTGCTTTTCAATCTTACACACTGTTGAGTTTTTGTTTACCCATACAGAGAGGAAAACAGATAGTGGCTTGTTGGTCTTCCAAATTATCATACAGTGGTTTAAAGCTTCTAAATAACGGAAGGTTAATTTCTATGTAATATATTGAAACAAACAAACCAAAACAAAACAGAAAACAACGAACTTTTTTTTTTTCTTTTCAGTTAAACATTGGGGTTTTTAAATTGTACTTGTTGCTATGATATAAGAACAATGTAAGAACATCTGAAAATCTGAAACATTAATTTCTTTGAAAGAAAATATTCCTTATTTGCTAAATTGAATAAGATGATTTTTGAGAAGAACTTTCAAAACAGCTTCTATTTCTTTCTTATTGGGAAGGAATAATAATATAGTTTTGATAATCATCTTCAAAGAAAATAAATGTAAATTATTCTCAATTAAGGAATTTAAAATAACAATTTATTTTGCCATTAAAAAAACCCTATATCACTTAAAAACGTTCTTGTGATTGCCAAAACTGCACCAATAATGCAGTTCTTCACTATGACCCATGTTTTACTAAGGTCTCATGAGAGTTGCACACAGCAAAGAAAAATGCTTCATATTATCGCTCATGTATTTACTTTTAGAAGGCTGTGATCAAATACTGACGTTTTTGTGGATAATTTTCTGAAAGCATCTGTTAAATGATCGTTGTTAGTCTGCACACAACTAGTCAGGGATTTCAATTAATTCTTCAGATATAGGTAGAGCTTTTATAATCCTTATTTTTTGCCCTGCTTCCAGGAATGTTTTAGTGTTTCATTCAAGAACTGTCTAACGTAAAAAAAGAGTGACGAATAGGAACAGATACCAGTAGTCAGTATTCACTCTTCTCAGATCATGGTCCTAACTTTCAGACTTACGAATATAATTTGTACTTCCTATTAATCTCATAACCTTTTTTTCACAATAAAGGTTCAAAAGCAAAGGTGGAGTTTGTTCCCACCATATACAGAATATTAAGCAACCATACTGAAAAAGACGAGTTTTAATTTCACTCAAAGTTTGTGCCTTATTGCTGCCAGGTTAGAACTGATTGAGATTTTCTGTATTTCTGGTTATTGCTCAATCAATATGCTTTCATATTAAAACATTACAACTTTCAACCAAAGTTTTGAAGAAATCATTTAATCTGTATATTCTTTCATGCTGTATAAACACACATCTCAGACTGAAGTCCTGGTAGGCTTTAAGGCCTTTTTATCCTACAGAGATGAAAGCTGGGTCTTTCATCATGTCTGCATAGTACATTAGTTAGCCTAATGTCTAACAGAATGGTAATTTCAGAATGTAGCCTGATATAGAAATCAAATGAAGAAATCAGGTATCTGTAATACTTAATTCAGATTGTTCCTGTTATACCTCTGCAACTTTAATAGGAGACTGTCCTATGAAACACCATTCTTAAATTGTTTAGAAGGTTCTCAGATCCAGAAGAAAACAGGTGCAACTGGAAATATTTCAAAGTTTCAGAACTCTGAGCAATAGCAAGGATACTCTGAGACTACAGAATGAAGATTAGACTTGAAGTTTATTTTACTATCCTCTTTTCTGGTACGAGTCACAACCTAACCCAGTATAGACATAATCATGTGTGAGTATAAATACTTAGGCATACCTATTTGCTTACACAGAAACTTTTCTATAAGATACAATGAAGCAACTCAGAAAAATAAAGAAGTAGAAAAGACATTAAGGAAAAATAGGATAAAAGAGATACTATAAATTGAGACTTTGTCAAAACACTGCTTTAGCTCTAGTTGTTCAGCACATGCTCACAGTAAAAATAGGAAAAAGAAATGATTTAACGTTTACATTGAAAGAAGCTGCTGATTTTGGAGTAGCACTATTAGTGCTTTTTGCATAAAACACAAATATTATTTTAGCAATGTTCTGAAACCCTAGTTCTGTTTTGCTATTTAAGGTTTTTTCTGTCTAATGCATAATTACTATTGTTTGATATTAAACCTGGCAGCAGATTCAGCTAAATTTAATTAGCCTTTCTCCTAATGCTATATTTTAAATATTTCTCATTGGTCAGAGAGAAAGCCATTTGAAAATTTAGGTACTGGTAAAAAGAAAGTAAAATATAGTCAGAGGTAGCCATGGAAATTCCATATTACCTGCTGTAGGGAGCCTGCTTTGGCAGGGGGGTTGGACTCACTGATCTCTAGAGGTCCCTTCCAAACCCTACAATTCTGTGATTCTGTGATTCATTATTCCAGTGAGAAGCAATAATAGCCATTTATCTTCTTTGTGGTAAGTGCAATGGAATTGAAAGTTCTTTGATTTACTATCCCTAAAACTGATATTATCTAGCTCTCACAATTGAATTCTTCTTACCATTAGATGGCCATGAGTGAACTGCATATAGCCCTGGAATCCATTGTAATTTTCTGTCTGTGTTTACAGAGACCCCACTGTAGGCCCAGGTCTGTATGCATTCTGCATTTTACTTCAGTGTCATAGACTGTTTGTTCTACAGAGAATAATTGCTTGCTGCTACTATCTATTAGTGACAAAATATGTAATAGGCATTACATATAAAACTGTGGAAAGTAGGTAATTGTTCAAAAAACAAACTTCTCACCTCAGGATTGATTTATTGAGGATTAAATCAGCTGGTAATCAGCGAATAATATGTCCAGGATCAATAACAGCAAGAAAAAATAAACCACAGTCCTAGACATTTACAAATTGTCAATACATTCCTGTAGAAATCTAACAACATTTCTATAACTAATCCAAAGATGTTCTAACTACACACACACACTCACACAGTTATTTGGCCATATATCTTACACCATTTATGTACACCCTTAGCCATGGGGACAACCATCGCCCCATCTCTGGTTGTGGGTACTCCCCTGGGCACACACCCCTCCTACAGTAATTATGCTTGCCTCAATTTGTTATTATTTAATTATAATGGTTATCTTCCTCTTTAACAAAGATAAATTTTTGGAAGGTGCCTGTCTTAGTTTCTAACAGAAGTTACGCTTCTCGTAGTGTCTAGTATGAATTTATCTTGTACCTCCGAGATACTGATAACATCCTGGCAGTGTTGAACAGAGCCGAGGACATAATTCACTTCCGCATTCCTCTGCCAGTGAAATAGTTAAGGGGGGCATAAGGAGCTGGGAACTGGGAGGGGACAGGACCAGGGCAGCTGACCCAAATTGACCAAGGAGCTATTCCATCCCATATAACATCATGTGATTGGTTTGTTGTTTTTCCGGGTTCTCTTCGTTACGGAAGGAGCTAGCCGGGAGGAAGGGTCACCAGTGGCTGTGAGCCCTTGCTCTGCGTGTCCTCTTTGTATATATATATATATATATATATATATATGTACTGTTATTTCTTTTGTTCTCTTTATTATTTTAGTAAATAGCATTTATCTCAACCCACGCATTTTACTGCATATCTCTCTACTTCTCTTCCCCGTCCCATTTGGGGAGGGGGGAGGGTGAGTGAATAACTGTGTGGAACTTGGCTGTCTGCTGAGTCAAACCATAACAGTGCCCCACCAGAGGATTTGTATATTTCACACACACCTTCAGCCACCTGATCAAAGATAATCACTGTTACTAGATAAAACAATTCTCCATATGAACCAAGATGAAGCCAAAGTAAGAGGTCATGTGTTGGGAACTTTACAACAGTCCCTTTACATGTCCCTTCCCAACTTCTTGCCCATCCCCATTCTACTCACTGGCAGGGCAGAGTGAGAAATCTTGACTCTGGGTAAGTACTGCTCAGCAACCACTAAAGTGTTGTGCTGTCAACATTGTTTTTGTCACAGATGCTAAATGTAGCACCATGCTAGCCCCTTGGAAGAAAATTAACTCTATCACAGCCCAAAACAGTACACTTTCTCATCATCTTGAAGAGAGCCCAGGAAGCAAATGCAGACTTAATGAGAAAATTGAGTACCTGACTCCTCTCTATTGACTCAATAAAGACCCACAATATCCAAGATAGTTAACACTATACAAATGTGGACACATTTATGCTTGGCAGTCCCTATCTTATGCATTTATGGTAAGAATTCTAATTTTGTATTCTAAAATGCTTACATCTTTGCACTTGATTCTTTCTTTTCTGCACATAATCAGAAACGTATTTCGTTTATTTTCGCCTTATGCCTAACACAGATGACTAGTGCTCCCTGGGCTTCTCTAAGATATGTGGTCACATATCACAATAAGGCTTAAAAGACACAAGTGTCCTGCCAGCCTTAGATTGCATGTCTTTGCTCTTATCTCATCCAGATGAGATAGTACTTAATACAAGTGTATAAACACTTGATTCTGGCTCTTGGATTCCTGCTTTTACACTCATATAATATTATCACGGTTAGAGCACCCACTCAGGTAGCAAGTGATGTTTCATCTTGACTTCTTTCAGAGCAAACTCATCTTATATGCTTTCATGGGTTTGTCAGCTGTTAAATAAGGACTTCTTGTGCAGCTCCCATCACAAGCTCTGGTCTTTTATTTCAAAACTGCTTGAATTACAGTTAGTTTGATTTCATTTATTTATTTATTTTCTCTAGTAGGAGATCAACAGTACAGTGTCCTTAGTTTGAAGTAACTTTTCAGAGATTGATTTAACAAAGTTACTTTCACTGCAGTCTTAGTAACACTTACCATATCAGTACCTTTCTCTGATCTCACATATTTCCCATAGTCCATTGCAGAACTTACCTCAAGCTGTGTCCTCTGAGTTCAATGCTTCAGAAGAAGAAGGAAAAGAAAGAAGAAAAAGCAGTGTGTGCATGTGTGTTTAAATATCAGCTTCCAAGAAAAGTGTTCAAAGTCATACAAACAGTCCAAGAGGCTACAGACACCACTAAGCTACAAATAAAAGAGATATACTATGTAATTTTATTCCTACTGTTGAGTGCTTAGTAACTTAAATAACCAATTAACTTCAGTAAGACTACTTGTTCAGTTGAGAACTTAATAAGCTAACATAAGTGTTTCACAGTCTAACATGTTACTTTTAGAACTGCAAGGCTGGAGTGGTAAAATTATTATTATTATTATTATTTAGTAGGGAATTATAGCCCTTCATTTTTTTAATATGATCCAGGTTAATTAAAGTAGTCTGAGCATCGCTTCAAATTGTATTTCTGAATACATATAAAATATATTCCAGGTGTACTTTTGTATGAAAAAGGAAAAGCAAATTAATTCTCCACTGCATATGAGTCTTGTGTACAAAACGTATTTCACAAGATGAGATGAATAACATCTGTGTATTTTCTTCTATTTTCAGATTTATGTAGTACCAGCATTTTAGTATATGTTATTAGAACTAAATTCTGATGAATATTTAGTGATTTCTTTAATTCCTGTAGCTCTGGATAAAATGCTATCTGTAGCTGCCAAACTAAACTTGCTTACAATTATTTTTCAATTATTACAAGCACTTTACCTTTTATATTACCAAAATATGTTGTGATGCCCAAATAACTCAGGGCCATTTCAACATCAATGTATTCAAATTCTGTACATATGAATTGAGGTCCAGCGTATTCTGTTACATTAATTCAGTATATTCAATTACATATAATTTATATTACATTTTGCAGAACTTGACAAAGACTGCTTCCTCATCTCCAGGTTTTCAGAGAACTCTTCATACTTCTCATGTTGATGCTTCTTGTCTTCTTGAATACAGAGCAATTTTGCAGCTCTGCTCCTGCTATGAACTGAGTGAAGCAAAGCAAACAGATAGCAAGCCAGATTTTCCTCTACAAAAGCTTTCTTGCTTTAGAAGAGTAAATTCATCTGCCTCTTTTAAACATCTGATGGCATCTGAGCATAGACAAGTTGCTCTCTGTAATGTTTTTTCTGTTTCCGTTTTGCAGACTTGGCAGATCCAACTCAATTTGTGAGACCGTAGCAAGCAGCTGTTATAGGTGGTGTATTTCACAAGGAGCCGAAAAAAAAGTAATGTTTTCATTGATACTACATTTTATGATGCTGATGGCTTGTTTATCAAAACTATACTGACTGAAATTAATGTAGATAGAAACCCTATAAAACTTAAGGGATGTGTCAGGGGGACAACTCTACTGTAATTAAGTGTAGGTTTTAGATAAATTAACCTTCTAATTTAGCCAGAATCAATATGGTCTTGGTAGGAAAGATACGCATTTCTTGTAGTCTGAAGCATGTGCTGCTATGCTGTATATTGCTAATAAAGTGAAATGGTGGGCAGGTGATCTGCTCTATCTCCCCTATCTGAATGTCTGCTTGAGTTTGGCCAAATAGAATAATAAACAGCCCTGTGCAAAAAGAGTGTAATGCACTGCAAAATGCTTGTGCTCTGGGGAGGAAATGTATAAAATGTTGTTTTATCATGGCTTTTATAACTTGAATTTCATTGAAATGTAGCATATTCCTATATATGAAGAGAGGCAGGGAGGGAGATTGAATTCTTCTTCTTTTTTTTTTTTTGTATAGTTGTCTTTCAAAAAAGAGAGCCAGTAAAATAATTCAATTTTCATCCCTACATAGAGTAAAATGAATTCACTTACAGTTTGATGTTTGATAAGATTAAAATGGCTTTGCTGAGCATGAATGAAGTCAGAAAGAACTTGGCATAGAATGAAATATAGTTTTAAAAGGCTATGCTTTCAGCTTTTATTAAGAGCACTTTGGGTGATAGAGTGACATAAATGTGTTCCATAATTCTTAAGACATCTTCAGATGTTGTGGAGTAAGTGTGATCCATTTCAATTACAAAAGTTTTTGTTAAATTGCCTAAGTAAATTCATAGAAGGTGTACCTGCTTGCTCGTGGGGATGATGGGGGGTAAACCATGTGAGCATCTTACAACAGATAAGAACATCATTATTGTCCTTAAGTCTGCTTGAGTAATAACTTGCTATTATCAGAACTGTGTTGCATGTCACCAGAATAAGGAATTCAAGAGCTGATATTATTTGAAGTATTCTATACGTGGCAATGTTTCATTCATTTTAATAATTTGTTGAGGTTCATATTATAAAATACATGTCATACAGGCTGGAACAGTAGTAAGAAAGCCTTTTCACACTGTTCACTAAACTAGATAAGCTTCTAATGCTCTGAGAGGGGAAGACATTGCCATTGATGTCATAAGACTACATAATTTTCTAGTTGTGACAACATAAACAGTGACATGTAAATAGTTTGTAACTTTTACTCACATATGCTGAAGAGGTCACATAACCATTATGAGGAAGGAAACATGATCTTAAAATATAAAAATGTCTCTTTTACTATCTATGTTGCAAGTACATTTCTCAGTAAAGGCAGATAGTGAAGGGAGCTTTCAAAAGAAACAAGATCAGATTTTGTTCTTTCTGTCCATAAGCAAACTTAGCCGTGAATCTCTGAGGGACAATGTACTCAGCTATGAAATACTCCAACTGAACTTACAGGCCTTTGGCAGAATTATCCTACTTAATTTTATATGCTGACAAAACAGAAATCTCAAAGTAGCTTTCTCATAAGTTATGTTTTCTTGAAATACTTTCTGAGCTCATATTTTCATGAACGCCTTATTTGCATCAAAACACACTAAGTTACTTGCTTCAGACTGTTACTCTTTTTTCTTTCTTTCTTCTTTTTTTCTGTCATTGTTTTCATTGCTTTTCAACTTTTCCTTTTGCTTTTTTCTCTTTTTTAAGTGTCTCTCTGGCACTGAGTCAAACTGTTTAATATGACAGACAACCTTGACAAAGCAGAATTTGGAGAATACTGTATACAGCCTATCATGTCATTCATTTAGTTTAGGTGAAATTAATTTTGAAAATGGAAAATATTGATACTAATGTAGAGTATATTGTCACAGTATAGAAATTTGGCATTTTACTTGTGATGAATTTCATTAATATCAAATAAGAGCAATTTCTTTCAATGTTTATCTGAAACTCTACTATACAATTTGAACATGTAAGAATACAACACATAAAGTGAGTCTCAAATATTAGAAATCTAACTCAGTCAGAAGTACATTATTTAGGTATGACAGTTTCCAGGACAACAGTGTTGGCTGTTTTTGAATGACTCAAAATAGTTTTCTAAAAAGAGTAATTTTAATTTCAAAGCAAATATAACGTGACAAATATGTTTTATTTTCAATTTTAACTTATTGAATTTCCAAATTTCTCAGATGAAGGATTTATTGTATTTTTAGATTACTATTAACCTATAGCTTTTCCTCTCCAGACAAATATTAAAAAAAAAAAAAAAAAAGGGAAAACAAAGAGTGGGATTACTGAGCTGTGCTTTTATTTATCTTCATTTTCATATGTAAGAATCATAACATATTAAAGGCAAAATCCTCATCCTGCGTAAACCTGCATGTTTTCAATAGCTAAATGCATTCCATCAGCTGGAGGCGCTTTCAGTGCCTTTCCTGAGTAGAACAGTTAACTGCTTCTACTTCACTGCTGTGTGAAACAAACAGACGTAACATATGCAGTGATTAAACATCAGGCCCTGACACATGCGAATTTGAACTTCTGTTTACTTTCCAGTGTTGACTGAAAGAGTCGCAAAAGAGTTTGTGAAGTGAAAAAGAATGAGACTGCTCTGAAATAGTATTTTTCTTCATGTACCATTAGGTTGCAGTGTAGCTGTTCATTTTTTTAGATTTCAGATACAGAAGGATTTTGACTTTTCCTCATTGATATTTATAGGAAATTTACACTGCACTTATATTCCTTTGTTGAAACATCTGTGTCTCTTAGTGTTACTGGTGGTTTTTTTGTTTGTTTGTTTTTGGGTTTATTGTTGTTGGTTTTGGGGGGGGTTTTGGCTCTCCAACTGAGAGATTTATAGTGTTGAAAGTGCCTACAGTTTTGTCAAATTATCTGTTATCAGAAAACTGAAAATGAATGTTTTATAGTTGTGGAAATGATGTGTTAGGGATCTTGAGGATTCTTGTTTGTTTTCTTTGAATCAATTTATCGAAGTTGCTTAAAGCAAACCTTTAGTGAAGAGCAATCAAATGGTGTGAACTGACATAGCTCCAAAATCTTCAACGGAGCTGCACTTATTTTCACTAATCCACAATCTGCCCAATTTTCTGAGTCCTCCAATTCTTGACTTATTATTTTCATTTATGTGCTGTCAAGCTGTGCTAAGATTTCTGTTGCAAATAAGAAAATAGTAGGCTAGGTTCATAAGGAGGCAACGTCATCATCCCGAACTTTTAGAGAAGTACAACTTTTAAACCTGCAAAGAAGCAATAATAAACGAGAGCTTCATATACAGAAATTAGAGTTACTTCTTGCTTTCTAGCTTTCTAGAGTTAAGAGTTTTGTATTTTATTTTCTTGATATCAATGTTTCACCTGTATTTTCTTTCCTTTCCAATGTGTCCCCTGTATGTCCACTTCATCTTTTGTCTGTTACTCTCTTAAAAGGGCAAGGTAAATGTTTAAAATTCCTTTAGTACAGAGGGAGAGAAGACCATCACCTCCTATTGTGGCCATTGTTCATTAGATATTAAATAATTTCATGGAAGACAAGAGTGAGCATTTATTTCTTTACTTATTAAATAAGTTTGCTTTAATTGCTGTGTTTTTTGCTGCTTAGGAACAGCGGTATCTTTTGTGTGATTTGAGCAGATTAAGACCCTTCAAGCCCTGGATGAGAGAATATTTGTCCTATGAATCCCAAGCAAGCTTAAGTAACACAGAGGTTCAGCATGCTTAGGCACACAGAGCAGCCAATCTCTAAGAATACCAGGGCTAATAGCACAACAGATGGTATTTTAATTCATGAATATCTAAACTATGGGAAAGAGTAGAAGCTTAATTGCCTACATACAACCTCACAGTCCAAAATACATTCTATTAATTTCCAATATCCACAGAAAGTTTTCAGAGGTTATTAGAGTTCAAGGGAAAATATAATACAGATCCATAGGGAAACTGTTATCTTAGGACTTGAACTGATGATTGAGCATCTGGTGAAGGGATGTGGCTGGCCTGGGGAACACAGGCAAATTGTCTGCACCTGCGCTCCCCAGCTGACCAGAAGGGGTGGACCCAGGGTAGGGCTACCCTGGGCTCATTCAAGGGCCTTTGTTTTAAGGTTGTTTCTTTGGTAAAGACTAATGCACTTTCAGGAGGGTACTTGTCAAGTTTACAAGTTTGTCTTTCTAACTTGCAGGGAAGAACTCTTTTTTCTGTCTAACACTCTCTCCTATAAGTTTTATCCCAAAGATAAAAGGAATTTAAGCAAATAAGTATGATAATGACAATCAACATTGCAATAAATCATAGAATTAAAGAATCATAGAATGGTTTGGATTGGAAGGGATCTTAAAAATAATCTAGTTCCAAATCTCCCTGTCATAGGCGTGGATGCCTTCCATTAGATTGTGTTGCTGAAAGCCCCCTCCAACGTGGTCTTGAACAATTTCTCTGGGCAACCTGTTCCAATGCCTCACCACCTTCATCATGAAGAATTTCTTCCTGATGTCTAATCTAAATCTACCCTCCTTTAGTTTAAAACCATTGTCCCTTGTAACGCTACACACTCTAATAAAGAGTCTCTCACCATCTTTCTCAATGAATCTATTAATAGCACATAGTTGAGAAAGTATTCTATAGTCATGCGTATTCTTCTAAGAAGCTATTGCTGAATAGGATGAATTAGCAATGTATTTAGAATAAGAATTTATGCAGAGTGAACATTCCCATGATGGGAGGCTGACAGTACAAGCTTAAGATTATAGCAGATGTCCTAGCTCTATGAATACAGAGGGCCAACCAGCGATCGCTAAAGGAATATAACCCTTAAAAGGAAGTGATCTTAGGGAATAAAAAAAGTAATGATCATACAAGAGAGAAGTATGATTGGTTTATTTGTGATAATGATGTAATTCATTATACTATCAAAATGCTATATCTCGAAGAAAACCAGAAACCTGTTGAAAGAAGTTATTTATTTTGAAAATTAGAAGCATATTTAATAATATTTTCCAGGCATTCTGTAAGGAATATATAACTCAGTCACATACAGAATGGCACAACAGTCTGCAGAAGCTTCCTGTAATTGATATCATAAACAGAATTATCTTAAGGCTGTGTGTGTAAGAGTGCAACAGAAACAATTATTTGTGCAGGTAGACACATAGTTTCAAAACTGGATATGAAGAATTGAAGAACTCTAGCATCTGTTATATGTAAGTATAGGATTATTGTCATTAAATGGAAAACTCCTGTTGCTATTTCTGGTTTGTCAAATAATTCATTGTTAATGTCTGATCTAGTCTACCTGGGACTGTTCAGCCTGAAGAAGGGAAGACTGAGCAGAGATCTTATCAATGATTATAAATATCTAATAGGTGGGAGTCATGTGAATGGGATCAGGCTCTTTTCAGTTGTGTCCACTGACAGGACAAGGGGCAATGGGCAGAAGCTAGAACACTGGAAGTTCCATCTGAACATGAAAACTTCTTTAAGAGTGACAGAATACCAGAACAGGCTGCTCAGAGAGATTCTGGAGTCTCCTTCTCTGGAGATATTCAAAACCTGATTGCTTTCCTGTGCAACTTACTCTAGGGAATATACTTTAGCAGGGGGGTGAACTAGGTGATCTCCAGAGGTCCCTTTCAACCCTTATGATTCTGTGATTCTGTGAAATTACTTATAGATAAAATAAATAAATATGTACTTACATATTATTATTATTTTTATTATTACTGATATTGGCAATACAATTACTGTTATTACTCTTATTGAAGCAAATTAATTAAAATAACAAATATTATTACAACGCTATATCAGCCTTTATGTTTCAGCATTGTTGTTTTGAATGACTGTAATGAAGAAGGATGATGGAAAGGGAAAGAAGAAGATTATATACAATAAAAAGACTTCAGTTACAGTAGATAAAATGATTATATTCTCGTTTCCTTCATATTTACTGGCAAGGAAATTTCAAATTTTTGAAAGTTGTTCTTTTCTTTCCTGCAAGTTGTAACAACTTTGTATACTTAGTGTCTACTAGAGACACATATTCACATATTTTCATTTAGAAAGCAGCACAGAACTACAAAACTAAGAAAAAACTAAGAAAATTACTATGGAATGTTGGTTATGTGCCATTAAAGAGACCTCTCAGGCATACCAAATAAAAATTTGAACTTCAAGAGACAGAAGCAATTTCATCCAAATTATTAAATAATTCAACTGCGCAGAAGAGGTCTTGTATGGATTTAGTAATATTTAATACATTATAAATATGAATTTGCTCTCTTTTCATGAATGAAAACAATATTAGTTATGTGAATTCTGATGACTAGAGACTAAAATCAAAAATGAAAGCAGAACTGCATGGATAACAGTATAATAGCTCTCAGTGGCCAGCTTGACCACTGTAGTGCCAAAAATGAAAATTTTGTTTTTACAAAGTTTTCTAAGAAGATAGAAAATACGAGTTTGTTTCCACAAATATGTATGTTTCTTTTAAATTTCTTAAAGCTGCTATATTGGATTATTTTAATATAAAATTTGATTGCTTTTCAATCCCATTCATTGTTTAAAAGATTTAGCTACCTTAATAACGTCCTTTTCAGGAAGATTGATGGCGAAATATTTAAAAAGTTTGTTAGGAGGGAATTAAAAATCTGCAGAGATAGCTGGGTATCAATGAAACTTCTGTTCTCCGTAGCTTCATGTCTTTGGCTTTTTCAGTTATCGTATCCAGCTGCTCAAAAAATTTAACAGTGCCTTCTGCTCTGGATTATGAATCTTCACTGGCAGAAATGCATGACAGACACCAAAGTTATCTTTGATACTGCTACTAAAACTGTGCTAGTAATGTTTGATTTTTGTTGGTTCATCACATATTTGTTATAAAAGACCTCAGGGTTCTCAACCAGGTCTTTTATACCTCTCTTTCTTTCAGCAAAAGGATACATATAAGTAAATATGGACCTTTAAAGATATATTTAAACTAACTGAAATTGTCCTTTATATCTTTCTTAGATCAATACCTTTATTGATAAGCCTTCATATTGAGACAAACCTGTTATTATATCCTTGAAATCTTCGTGGTAAAATTGGGTAAGCTGGAAGGCAGGAAAAAAATGGTTTGAAGAGAAGCAACTACTATTTCCCAGTTGTAACAAATCTCACATTCCATCAGTGGAACTGTACATCAAGAATTATTTTTAAATGAACCACAACCGCTCTACAGGAAGTTTAGACAGAAGTAGATGGCTAGTGGAACAAAAGAGTTGATACTTGCACTTTGGCTTATTTGCAGAGAATTTGGTAAGAGTAGTTAACTAGTTCTAGGAAGCAGATATCTCCTATCTACTGAAATAAGATGTTTTCCTCTTCACAAAAACAGAGAACAAAGTTTTCTTGTTATTTGGCATCATCGTTTCATCCACTACAATAGTTCAAATCAATAAGAGCACAAGTGTGGAGTGTCTTCCTCTTCACTTCCAAATAAGAAAGAGTAAGTAAACTTCCTTGGTCCAGATGAACTTTAATCTAGAAAGATTAAGTTGTTTTGTATTCCCTAAGGGAAATATTTTATCAGATAGGTTAATTAAGAGTGCCAGCATGCATGCTATCTTTTCTAATTAGGAAATAGCTAGTTGATACGAGTCACTACATATTGTTCACTGCATACTAAAGGACATTGATTCCCTACTGGGTTATTCCAAATTTTCAAGTATGCCTCCATCAATTAATACAGCCAATGAAACCCAGATGACTTAGTGCTCTTCAGCTTTTTATTAGTTTGTTGTAAATCTATATAATGACACTTTTGTAAAACTTCTGTAGTAGAGTGAAAACCTGCTCTAATTTTCTTTAGATAGGAATACATACTTGTGGGAAGACAAAATATTTATGAAGTTATGAACTGTATAGTAATTCGTTGTGTGATAAATAAGATATTGCAGTATAGTCTCAGATTTCTATGTTGGTTTTTTTTTTTTTTTTTTGACTTTAGTCAGTGTGGAGGGCCATACAGAAGAATAAATCTGCTGAGACCTTGAAGCTCTTTACAATTGCAGGACAGGAGTATGAGTTCAATAAAAACAATCAGATAATGCATATTTCATTTTGGAAGGAAAATGGAGTTGTGAGTGTCCTAATTAATATCTTCAACCTGCTATCCTGTATTTGCATGCTTTACTGAGAGATAAGGAGATGTAATGTAATGTTTTATTCAGCACATGCATTTCTATCTTCTACTTTCCAAGCAATTAATGGTTTTTCTCAAAGGTATTAATTAAAACATTTTTAAATTATTAAAATAAGATATTACATCTTGCTCTTTATATGATATGTGACCGATAAATTTAAATAATTTTAAATATGACTATGTAGACAGTAACTAAGTGCTTAATGTTTCAAGCACTTAAAACCATCAAAATGAGCCCTTTTGTTGAAATGTTTGCAATGGAATTAAAAGAAGTTAAAATTTTATCACAAGAAATAGATTTCTGGCAAATCACTGAAGCTTACAACTCCAGAATATTAATTTCTATTTATGCTTTTACACTGAAGGGATGTTGTAATCTTGACAAATTTTCTTTGGCATATTAAATTTTCTTTGATATATTATATTATAATTCTATAATCTTAGAATTAGGAAGAAGATGAAATCTTTTTCAAACAAGGTAGAATTCATTTCTTTGTTTTAGTTTCTTTTTGTTAATCCAGGGCAAACATCTGCATCTCCATGAGTCTTTCTAGCCTTCCTTTCTTGTTAAAAGAGACACTCCCAGAATAGCATTCATCTGGGTAATTTTATTCTTCAACATCTTGGTGACAATTTAGACAATATTTAAGAGTCAATTCCTTTTTCTACATGTACATCCCCACTGCCATTTCAAATATCCTAATACCCTCCACATCATGGAAAGGCATGGCTAACTACACAAATCTTCCGACAGATCTCACGCTCTCACATAGATACTTCGCTTCCTACTGGGTAAATTCTAGTCCCCATTCAAACTTACCCTTGGCCTTTTGTGTTCTTATGTCTACTGATTATAGCAACAGGTAAAGATGTCTTCTTAGAAGAGTATACCTATATGCATCTACACTTGGCCAGATGACAATTTCTTATTATGTCCCCTATAATGTCAAAGAGCCTTTAGATGAAAAGGTAGATAATGATATTTGTGCAGACATCCATCTGTTCTTTGATATGTCTCTTTATAACAAGGCTACTGTGTACCTTAGTGAAGCCATTGCATACTAAAAGTTTAAACTTGATTGTTTAAAATTTGTAAGAATGTTGCTCAAAATATCTTGTTTTAATTCAACTATATGTATCTTTCAAAAGTGCCATGATTTTGTAATTGTACCTTAACTTTTTTATACCTGGCTAGTAGAAACGGCAACAAAGATGGCCTCATTTCTCTGAAATTCATCCATTTTATGATTATATGCTTTACCATTTATGTAGAAGTTAGCTTCAATACATTTCATACTCAGACTTTATGCATTTGTGAAAATGCCAGCTAATATAAAATGAATTTCTTTTCTTTCTGATCAGAAGCTTAACTGAAATGTCTACTTCAGAATTAGAGAAGGATTCTGTTTCTTGAGACAGAACGTCAAGTACATTTTAGTGTACTCAGACTCAGGATAACACACTACAAAGCATTTGCACTGAAGCAGGTGAATTGAGCTCCTACTGCTGTGTGAAATATCTTAGCGTATCTCATATTTCCTCCAGCTGCTGCTTCGCTGGTGGCACACCACAAACTCCAAGAAGAGATCTTGAATGTCTATGGATTCTCAAAAGGTATGCATTTCAATGCTGCTGAAATTCTCGATCAACATGAACTACAGTGAGAGCTTAGATTTATGCTAAGTTCAGGTAAATAGTCAGAAGCGTTCAATATTGTTTGGTATTCTACGGGGTTTCCAAACATTTGCAGGAAATAGCATGTAATATTGAACCAAAAAGATATGCTCATCTTTCTTGATTATCTTTCCAGACAACGCATTATAGACCAACTCAAAAGGTGCTACATTCTGCTGGTCGAGTAAATCAAGTAAATCAAAACCTTAATTTAATGCAGATTGAAATAACTATTAAAATTTATGGTTCTGAATCTAAAAAATGTAATTCTTAAAAAATATTTTATTCCCAGATGCCATCATAATGCACTTAAATTCTTTATATATTTTTTATATATTAATCTCTATACTTAATTCACATTTTACATTGTCTTCAGATGAATGCATGGAGAATATGAAAGATATTTTATAAATGTGCAATACATTTGAGCTACACACAGCTTCAGTGTATCAAAACACTGAAGAATGATTGAGATGTTTCAATATTTTTTTAAATACCACGTGGGGAAACAGGAAAAATTGCTTTATACCTTCTTGCTATTACATTCCAATAAGACTTAAGCAAAATAATTCACTATCAAGTGTGTTTATGCAAAATTACAATATTTATCATATTCTTGTTAAAATCTTCGGTGAGGAAAATAAAAACAAATCTTAAAATAAAAAATATCTTCAGATATGTCTTGTAGGTACATTTAAACTGTCAGATCACTTTCAAAATAATGGCTCTCAAAGATATTTTACATTCCTAGACACAATATGTCCTTTGTTGAGGGGAAGTCCAGAGTCAAAGTTGTCAATACCGAACCTAAGAAAGATTCACTTAGCATGTCAGATTTTAATGTTATTGATACTTTGCTTATTAGTTGATGTTTCAGATAGATGTACATCAGCTAACTTTTGCCAGGGAAAGGGGACAGTCACACCTGACTTCAGCTACACTTTGGATTATTTCAGATACAGAATCAATCAGTTTAATGTCATGAATAGGACAAACTTCAGTTTTTTCTTCTTAGGGCCAAAGTTTTATTCTACTCTCAGGTGAATTACAAGACCTTCTACAATGGATTCACTCCTGAGGATTTGATAGATGCCAATCGTATGTTTGGAATTCTTTGACAAACCTAAAGGAATGGCCTTATTCCAGAAGTTGAAAGAACTAGAATTTACAGGATTTTCTTATGCTTTGGGCTACGTTAAATAACAGATCAGACGTGCTAGAAACAAACGAGTTCAACAAGTCCTTTCTGCAGCTCCTCCTGCATAACGTCTCTCAACAAAAGATGAAGTAAAAACACACTTAGTCAGTGCAATACAAGTTAAAATAATATATAACAAGAACAAAAGCTCACTGGGAGATGAAGAATAAACCTGAAGTTATTTAATTGCTTTTAGCAACATCAGAAAGTCACATATTGACATTCTCACTGTTAGTTACCCTTCAAAATTAATCTTCAGTTTATTTAATATAGTCACATGAGTCAATACAAACAATATATTAATTTTTTTTGGAAAACTATTCACATCTAAAGAACATTTGTGGTTATTCATTGTTATTTCTCTGTTGTTCACTGAAGATATAGTACATTATAATTAATTCAATTTATTTAAGATTTACAGTAGGATGCTTTGAATTAGCTGTAAAGTACAATATAATCTGAACAAACCAGTGATTTTACCACATGAAATATCTCTGAATCACATTACAGCTGTATTTCTTCATTTTTTGTTGTTATTATTTCTGTTGCTTTTCTTCATATACAAATACTAGTCCTAGTTTTTAACAGAAGTTACGCTTCTCGTAGTGTCTAGTATGAATTTATCTTGTACCTCAGAGATACTGATAACATCCTGGCAGTGTTGAACGGAGCCGAGGACATAACTCACTTCCGCATTCCTCTGCCAGTGAAATAGTTAAGGGGGGCATAAGGAGCTGGGGACTGGGAGGGGACAGGACCAGGGCAGCTGACCCAAATTGACCAAGGAGCTATTCCATACCATATAACATCATGTGATTGGTTGCTGCGTTTTCCGGGTTCCGTTCGTTACGGAAGGGGCTAGCCGGGAGGAAGGGTNCACATCTCCAGGCAACCTGTTTCAGTGCTTCACCACCCTTATCGTAAAAAACATTTTTCTTATATCCAGTCTAAATCTCCCTTCTTTCAGTTTAAAACCATTTCCCTTTGTCCTGTCACCACAGACCCTGATAAAGAGTCTGTCCTCCTCTTTCTTATACCCCTCCCTTTAGCTACTGAAAGGCCGCTATCAGGTCTCCCCAGAGCCTTCTCTTCTCCAGGCTGAACAGCCACAGCTCTTTCAGCCTGTCCTCACAGGAGAGGTGTTCCATCCCTTGGATTGTTTTTGTGGTCCTCCTCTGAATGTGCTCCAACAGGTCCATGTCTTTCCTGTACTGAGGACTCCACATCTGGACGCAGTAATTCAGGTGAGGTCTCACCAGCGCAGAGTAGAGGGGCAGGATCACTTCCCTCAACCTGCTAGCCACACATCTTTTGGTAGCTTCAGGTGTCTAAACATTACCTGGGAAAGATTCCTTTATTTGTGGCTACTGTAAAGAAGAAAGAATTTAAAAAATAAAAATAATGATAACAATTTTAAAAAAGATACTATGTTTTTTATTAAATTTAAAATTCAGAGATGTTAACCCTCATGAAACTTCTTATCATTTGAAAAAAATGTGAAACCCATTTCTTAATTGATAAAAAATAATTTGTTGTGATTTTGATAGCAAAAAAAAAGGTAAGTAAAGCTACTGTTTTAGTATTTTTATTCCAGCGGTCTACAAATAAATGTAGTTAGTTACTTCAGTCTTAAAGAAGCCTACTGTGAATTGCCAGAGCTAAATGAGCAGTTGTCTGTATATTACATATGTTATCTTTTAATATGAGCCACTCATCTGTTTATGGTACATATTGGGCTCTGAAAGTAATGTCTCCTATTTATTTCCATGCAAACTACAACAGATACAAACTGAATATTAACACTATTTGATAGAGAAAATTCTCAGCTATAAAATGCTATAGCTACCACCATTAACCATGCATTTTCACCAGCAATGAACAGAAGTCTGCATGCTGCACTTGTAAAAATCTCCATCACCTTCCAGAACATTATTTGAATTTCACAAGCTGTCGTCACTGCTGAAACACAACACCCACTGCCTCACTGTGCTAACGTTTACTGTTTGGTCTCTACAACCACTCAACAACCATCAATGAGTTTCAGTAGGTATATATTTTTCTGCATGGAGGAATTTAATACTTCATATGCACTTCCATGTCAGATGCCATTTTGTCAGACTGCCTCTCTGTTACTATCTGTCAAATGGCAACAAAATTTGACAGAATATTGGTGGGAAGATTCAACCTCTACAGCCATACCTTCAACATTCTTTTATGTTGACTATACCATCCAACATCATGCTGTCCATACCATCCAACATCATTTAATGTTGGCCTCTGATGTCATAGGCCGACATAAACTAGGCGGCATTGCTTTCAGAGAAGTCCTCACATGATGTCTTCTTCAGAGGCTAGAAAAAAGGAACTGACATAGGAGGTTGGGAGAATGAATATCAAAGCAGGTACTGTTTTTTCTTAAATTATGTGAAATGTCCTCCTTTTTACACTGTGTGGCAGGAGACCAAGAGGTAGAAATGACATAAGCAAAATCTTACTTTCTTGTCATTATGTACGCAATGACACACTTCATATTTATAAGATTTATTTAAATGTGGATTAAATTCTACCCAAAAGTAGAGGTAAGCAAAGACAGATGTCCACAATTATAGGAGTATACTGCAAGAGTACACCTACTAGAAAATGAGCAGTCTGTTACACAAGGGGGAAAAAGTAAAAAGAAAAAAGAAAAAGGTATTGTGGATTAGGGTGTTGGTGTGTACATGAAATGACTGCAGGGGCTGCCTCTGACAAGAGAAGCTGAGGCTGTATGAACTGATTCCAGCTGGTTCCAGCAGCCTCGCCACAAGATACAGCTGAACCCAGCAGCCAAGATGTTGGTGCCTCTGGGAAATGGGATTTAAGAAAGTGTAAAATGCCACATGGGAGCATAAGAATTAAAATATATAAAAGAATCCATAAGTCAACGAGGTCAGAGATGGAGGAAGTGGCACTGGAGAAGAGATTTCCCTGCAGTCCATGGAGAGGACCATGGTAAATTTTGTTCTTCTGTAGCCTGTGAAGGACAGCATAAAAGCAGATATCCATGCTGCAGCTCATGGAGGATCCCACGGTGGACATGTCCAGAAGGAAGCTGCAGCCCATGGAGAGCCCCCACAGGAGTTGAGGCAAAAGAACTTCCTCCTTACATCTAACAATAAGACAGCATGGAGGTGAGGAAAATAATAATAACAACAACAATAATAATACATTTATATTTAGAGTATATAGGATAGGATAGAATACATCTCCAAACTCCCTGCCATGGGTGGAAACACCTTCCACCGGACTAGGTTACTCAAAGTCTGCTAACTGGCAAACATATAGAATCTTTTGCAGAAAACTAAATAACTGTCCCAAAATAATGAAATATTCTGCTAATTCGAAGATAGAAAATTTTAAGTTTACTAGGTTAATTTATGGTTGTCTACTTACATTACAAATTCATCAAAACTATGTATATCAACATTTATTTTAATTGATAGTTCTGTAATGGATTCAGATGTTTCTCAGACAATACTAAACAAGACTTTCTACTCTTGCCTTAATTTTCAGCAAAACCAAATATATGATATTGCAGTATATTTTGTTAAATAATGATGACTAAGAGAAAGGTTATTTAAACATAAAATAATAACAACAGTCAGGAATTGCTTCCCACTACATCATGCACTGATTAATTTGAGCACTGGCAATAGCTCTTTCTGTTTTCTTACATGTATGGACTATTAACATATGAGATTTGATAGATGAGACTAAGATGATGACAATTGTTTTATTGGTGTAATGAGCAGTGAGATGGAACAATAAAGCAGGTACTGAAAGTTATATTATGATATAAATTTTTAACTTTTTGTATCTTGCCTAACTACCCATCATCTTCTAAATTAGAGCTGGAAAATTAATTTCACTAGAACTGTGAAACTAATATTTTTATAATATGTCACACTTTGTCATTCTTGAAATTGAGTAGGAAATATAGTAAAAATAAACCAGTTCTCCCAAGTCTGTCAGAACATGCATTAAAATTAAAAGTCTGCTTTAGAACATGTGAGAAGATTTTTAAGCTGAAAGAGATATTTGTAAATTTAAGCATGGATTAAAACTTGTCAATAGTTTTAAAAGTAAATTCCACCTACTATCTCATAGATAAAACCATCTTTTTAAGAGTATATAAATGATAGGATTTGATATTGTACTAAGTAGGAAATTGTAAGCATTGTCTTCAAAATATGTCGTTTTTTGTGTTGAGGGAGAACAGGGTGGAGTGATTGGTCAGATAATTTCTGCCATTTGTTAACATTATGATTCCCATGAACAAGCAAACTGTCAGAACTCTTGAGCGATAAAAACCGGAGAAGTATTTTAACCAAGTATACCATCCAGAAATCATAGCATGGAAACAAAAATACCCTGAAACAAATATAGACATTCTAAATTTTGAAGAGATTTATCAAGCTATTCAAGGGAAAAAAAAAATCATTTGCATGTATAATAATAATAATGGTAATAATACAATCTTTAACATAAATTGTAATCTGTTAAAAAGCAGAATGTGTTATGAATTTATTTTCAGAAAATCAGTTTTTCATTTCTTAAAGATAAATTTGATATGTTTACATTAGTGGCTAAAAGAAAGGGAGCAGCAGAGAAGCTAAGATGTTGAAACAGACATTAAATATCAAAAAATTTAAAATCTTAACAGAATTTTATGCTACTTCTTTTTACTCTATTTTACTATTCTGTCCTTGTGTAATAATCTAAATAAGAAAATAAACCATTATGTTTATATTTCTATTATTTGATTCGTAATTTTTGCCAACAAAGACACAAGAAATATATTTGTCTGTAATTTCAATAATTTAGAAGATAGCTATGCCTAATTTCATAGATACATAGATAACCTGAAACTGCAGATAATAAATTTGTGTAATTTAGAAGAGAATTTCTGCATAATAATTCATTGTTATCCCAGAAACACCATGCTGCAAATTCAATGCTTTTATCAAGACTGCAATGTGCTATAGTCTTCCAGTTCTAGCATGTTATGCAAATTATATTTTTCATAACAGACATTGCAGCTAACTGGTAACTTTAAAAAATTGTAAAAATTAACTGGTAGTTTTTGCAGATTTATGAAGTTATATCAACTCAAACATGAAACAATATAATTCAAGGCTATGCTTTTATGGCACACTGTAAACGTCTCACAGAGAATACAGCCTTGGAAAAGATAACAAGGTAACTGCAAAACCAGAAGTTTACTCAATATAAACATATATAAAAATGCAATATATATCTACATACACATTATGAATACAAAACCACATGCATACACTTAATATACATAAAACACATACGATCTCTTCTGTTTTAAAAAGCGATTCATGAAGAAAACTGACTTTCCAAAAATGAGATTCTATTTTCTTTACCAGCTTGAAGAATGGTAATTACATTCATCCAAGCAGGATATTTTCAGCCAATACACACTTTGTAATAGCCCTTCAAGAAAGATTAGTCTAACAATGAACATATAGAAAAATTTCCATTTCATGAATATTGAACTCCAGCTCATATTGAATACTATGGTGAAAATGTTGAGTGAAATGTCTGCTTCTATTATAAACCTATCCTTCAAGTTCTTTTCTAGCCACAGAGTTCGAAGAAAATCTGGAAGCATGCTTAGAGTAGATGGAGGAAAGCTTGGTTTCCCTGCTCCCAAGGGACATTATTATCTCAGACATCATACTCATTAGCAAAGAGAAAGAAAATTTGTGTCAACATCCAGATTGTACACGAGAAAAATTATTTTAACTCATGGCTACATATTGGGAAATAAGATGTCTCAAGATACAATGGATAATATGGTCATCTACAGTAAAATACCAGACCATTTAATACTTACCATTTCAGAAATCATAAGGTCTTTTTTTTTTTCCCCATATTATCAAGTTCAGAGGTTTTCAGGTATTCATTTTTCACCCATATTGCAGATTTCTAGACCTCAGAAAGGGTGTAACCTGCATGACAGCCTGAGCTCAGAAATCTTTTTGCAGGCTAAACATACAGTGAGCCACATTCTGTCTGCTGCTATCAGTGTAGCCATCAGCTGCTGTCAGCTTGGAAGGTAGAAAATAGAAGAACAACCCTAGAGTTCATAGACTTAGATTAGCTGTATAAAAAGCTTCATTTTCATTGGAAAATCTTACTGATTCACCAATTAAAAATATTTGAAAGCTTTTGCTTATAGCCAGAAAAAACTTTGGCATGATTTTGCTTATTCCTGTAACATTTATTGTAGGCGTCTACTTTTTCAATTGGTATGCTGATATTATTAATGTGAAATCTGAATTTTGAAGACTTTTAAATCACCTTCAGAACTCACCTTTTCTGATTTCCAGTGAATTTTACGGTACCTCAGATAGAATTTCACTTCTGAAAGTGAAATTCCGTGTACTTCAAAAAATACTTGCAATGTGTTCTCTTCATCTATTTTCCTCTCAGTCTACCACTACAAGAGGAATCAGCAGGTTGCCAAAAATTTCTTTATTCAAGTTGTTAGACTGAAGCATCAGTTGGTTCCTTCAACCTTTAAAATTCCATTTTTGAGATTGATAGGTTTCTTCATGTTTCTCATTCTCCACAGGTTCCAAAGTCATGGATTTAAATGGAGATATTTCTCATTTAAGCTGTGTAATTGATAATTGTGCATACTATTTCTTAACAAATGTCTTAGTTACTGTTATCCCTATTGCACACCTAGGAAAGTTCAGTTACAGGTGATTTGAAAAGTTCTATTTTCAAAGTTTATGGGATTTTCATTAGTCTGAATTTTGCTTATGCTTGAAACCACTTTTGAATGTATAAATCTGAACAATGAGCCCCAATATTTTCAAAATCATGTCCTAACGATTTTCTATGTCACTCAGAGCACGTATAGAGGGTAGAATTGTCTGAACAATTTTTGTCATTCCTTCTGACCCCTCTGAAGAACTGACATGAATTAATTTCCATTCTTCCTTTCTGAAGAATTTGATCTTTTGTTGAGTCAAAGCATATAGTTCATCAAAAGAGCTCTAGTACCTTTAAGTTTTGTTTCTAGCAGTACTCTATTTACTCCTGCCCTCAAGCTGATATGTGAAGTGTGGAAGAAGAATCTAACGGCAGCATTGAAACTATGTTAATACAAAAAAACCCCAAACCTTCACAATTACTACTAAACTGAATTCACATATTGTGTTTATTTTGTATGTATGTGTATGTTTATGTTCTACCACCATTCTTTACACAATGCTTTATTTAAACAGTTTCTTCAGTGTGGTGATTTGTCATTTTGAGTAAAATGCAACACACAAATATTCCATGCCATAAGCATCTTATCTGAGAAGCTAATATGAAGAGTAGTATCACTGCTTAAGTCATAGTAGAAGTTATTTATTTCTTGTATAAACTAAGAGAATTGTGTATCAGAATTACTGCATCAAAATCTCCATAAGCTAGAGAAATCAAATTGATAACACAAGTGTTGTACTGCTACATCTGATCACTGCAGATGTAAATGTACTAACAAAGTTTCAGTTAACATAGTCCTGTGTGATTTGAATTTAATTTCTCTCCATTTTCAATTTAATGCAAAACTTTCAGTTTTATATGAAACTATTTAGTATCTAGTTGGGCATTTATTTATGCCAAATAATTTACAAAAAATTTGGAGTTTACAATGAACTACACTCTAGAGGGGAAAATAAAGCTATAAAGAATTCAAAAATACTTCCTGTTAGGTATCATAAAATTCATTATCATTATAAATGCATATACTGCACTAAAACAAAACTTAATGTCTTATAAAATTCCCGTAGTGCACATTTACGTCACAGTGGGGTATATATTTTGAATTCAGAAAGCTTTCATGTATTTCACAGATTTTAAGTGTCTGATAGTGCTTTTTAACATTGCACATACTAAATACACTCCATACATTGACTATTTTGCACTATTTTGAACGAAAAAAGAACCAGTACTCAAATATCTTGAAATTCTTTGGGACTATTCACATAGCTAGCAGTCTTCAAATCCAATATTTGTGCTACAATTAATTAGTGTAATAATTGGCTATAAAAATTAAGTTTCCCCACTGGTACTATATTCTGACAGGAATCAGTGGAATAAATTATTTACTGGAATTTAGGTGGAAGGAATAAGCTTGTATGTAAATGTAGTTATGCTTGAAAAGTCATCTACTTTTGGCAATAGAAAGATGTTAATTTGGGATATTTTGAAATATTTTTGTTCTGTTGGGATGGAGATTTTATGTAATTCTTCGTTTTTCTTTTTTTCTCCAATTTCTTCTCCCAACATAATTGTATACATTGAAATGCTACAGAAAGGTTTGTTTTACTTTGTTCAATTATAGGGTAGTATAAAATGATGGCAAGTCTTTTAAAAAATAATTCAAAAGTGTTGTTTTTTTCCCCTCTCACAAGGTACAGCATACTTTTTTTGTGAAGGTATGTAATCTCTATAATGTTTGATTATGAAACAAATATGAAACAAAATGTCACTTTTTGATGTTTAATCTTTGCTAGCATGAAGCCCAAACGAGGAGGTGGGACAGTTATTGTTATAGCATACAAAAGATCTTCTTCTTCTTATCCAAATTATCTCTGTAGTTTCTAATAAAGATCTACAAGATCCAAAGTGACCTCTCCACTTACATCCTCCTTCCACCTTTTGGCCCTTGGTTCTGTGTGTGACTCCTTTACTTTCCACTTCAACACTCAATTTCTTGAGCCCTGCTGTCCTTTTTCCAGTTTCTTTTCTTAATAATGTCATCATACTGTCATACCCAGCAGCTTCTGAAAGTCAGCCCCTCATTCTCGCCTTTCTTTCTGTGTCATCTTCCCTTCATCAGTGAACTCCTTGAACTCATAAATTATAGCAACTGCCACAAGTTCCTCTCCTCTCAATCCAACCTAGATCCTCTCAAATTTGACCTTTATTGTGCACCAATGATATGATAACTTCAAGGCTTACAATGACCTCTTCATGTCAAGTTTCAGGGCCTTTGCTCTATGATTGAACTCTGCTGTTTTTATCATGACTGATGATACATTTCTTTTCAAAATCATGCCTTGCCTTTGCAATGATGTCCTATCCTCACCGTTTAACTATTATGACTTGAACATGTAACAGATAGGCCACCCTTGGGAATGAAAGGGAACTGTACTAGCCTCTAAAGCTAACAGAGCTTTAGAACTAAAAATACAGATGATCTCTCAAAAATACTGTCGTATTTCTATGTTAATTTCTTAATGTAAGCAACAAAGTCCTGCTTCTTCACCATCTCTATGAATTCTGTCTTCTTGATGAGATATGACACTTCTATTTCCAAATTATTTCTTGAGTTGTGGAGAAGCAGTAAAGGCAATAAGCAGCATACTATCACCTTGTTCCAGAGTATTGTTTTATAGATGTAAAATCAGCCCTAAAATACTATTTCATTACAGTACAGTAGAGTTGCACTATCATAATCTTTCCATCAGGTTTGTGGAGAAAACTGGGGAAAAAAAGTCACTTCCTCATAGCTAAGTGAAATATATATTAAAGTTTTCTCTCCTAGTTCATCATGTGGGTCTGAATAATCCATGACATTTAAGAGATGTCCTATAAATTCACTATTTAATTTTTAAATTCAGTGAGCACAAGCTTTTGTGGGGGCTGTCCAGACAGTTTAATCTCTTCGTAAAAGAAATAGTCTGTGTTTCAGTTTCAAATATTTTTGAATAGATTACTTCAGAATTTCTTTGATATTTTTAATATAATCAGTATGTACTTTGAAAGAGAATATGACACTTCAAAAGAAGAAAGATTTTTCTAGTTTTTTTTTTTTTTTCCAGTACTCTAGCTGAAGAAATATACCTTGGCTTATCTTTTGTAAACTGGAAGAGATCTATTTACTCTTTTGAACAAACAGAAATCATTCTAATTATTATATGGACACATTTAATTACTTTCATAAAAGGCCTGGAGAGAAACAAAACTCAGCTGCCAAAAAAATGGAAGGAATAAAATGATACAATATTTTAAAGACTTTCAGTACTTATAATCAGATGTCACTTACAAAATCACAAAGTGGTGTTGTGTTCCTACAAGTAGAATATTTAGTGTAAATGCTATTTCACCTCTGTTTTGGAATGTTATGACTATATTACATGCTATAAAATAGAATATGAGGAGAGGGAAGGGGGAGAATGTCACAGGAGAGAAGACAGCAAAAATAACATACCAAATGGCAAAATTATTTAACACAGGTAAAACCAAACCAACCAACCAACAAAAACCACCTGATTTTTACTTTAAAATATCAGAATAAATAACATGTTGAGAGAAATACTGAAAAAAAAAAGTGCATATCTAGATGTTTCTGAGTCATTCATCACAACAACATGCTGACAAAATCTTGGAATAATACAAAGCCAAATCCTAAATTCTATTTGTATCTCCCAAGCCCCTGGGTTTGCAAATAAAAATACCTATACTCACTCCTCTTGTTTGTGTCAGACTCTTTTCTACTTTTCTCCCTCTATGTTTCGTCCATAGCACTTCTTAAAATGTATTCTCTCTCTTTTTCTACTTCCAGGAGCTAATCTACTTGTCATGCTTCCTGCAAAAAGGAACCACAACAATAAAAAAAAATGATTTAGTAAGGTAGACTACTACACCATATGGCATATCACAACTGTGAAACTTTAACAATAGACAGAAAGGGCTAAATGAAAGCAGTTCCAGTTTTATTTGTTACTTCAAAGAGGAGTGACCACAGCACTGGTACAATTAAAGACAGTTGTCAGACTGATTCCCTTAAATGGATATGAAAGTTAGAAATGCAGACATCATGGATATCAGGCATTTACCTGAACAGTGTTTTAACTCTACTTTGAAGATGTTTAATAATATGGAAAAATATGGAAGTACAAAAAAAACCAAAAAACTCACATTTCAATTTATCAAAAGGGTTATGTAGCACATCAGTGCATTTTTCTGTTCATTCCTCTTTGTTTTTTTTGTAGATTTTGTTGACACTCTCTTCAAGTATTCTGTATGAGAAGTTCTGGTTTATTTTGATACTAATAAGCCGAATAGTGCTAGGAACGTTCCTCTGAATTCAATGTCAAATATTAAGACTTGGCTGTAACTGTAGAGTTAAATGTGTTATTCTTTAGTACAGAATAGGTACATCTTGACTGCTTACTGAACCTGGGATTTATTTAGGACAGTACTAATTGGCTAGGACTAAAATTGTGCCATGAGCCATACTTTTATCTGTATAAAAAGTTGCCTAGTAGTTCTTAATTTACAAAATAGCTAAAAAATGATGAAAATTGTCTTGACTGTATTAACCTGATGAACAGATAAAATGTGCATTTCGGTGTTGATTACTGAGCCTACAAGATGCTTTGACGTAATGGAGGGCTGAAGCTGAGCTGTCCTTACTATAAAAATCACTGACGTGATTTCTTAGTGAGCTCTCAACAATAGTGCCTTTGTTTGCTTATTTCTCATGACAATTGCAACCATCCCTGAATCTGGCAGAACCCTATGACATATCTAGATTGAGTTAGTTCTTCATTTTAATATACATTCATTTCTTATGTTTCTGAAATTCCAACGTATATAACATCCTGGGACTTTAACTTTTTATTATTTTCTCAGATAGTAGGAGAAATAAGAACAGGGGGAAAAAAAGTAATATTTATTTAAAAATTATTCCTTTAAAGTTTTTTGATACTTGCTTAAAAATAAATGGCATGATATTACATATGTTGCTTTGGTTATACTACAGTTTCTACTCATGCTACAGTCTCATTATTGTTTCACTGCTATGAGTAACCAGTTTTGTCTTTTAGTACTAACGTTATTGAGTTTTTGGTATTAAAGTTGGAATTCCAGCATCGTAGCCATGTTCTTCAGCTCATAAGAGCATACCTCAGTTACTTTACATTCTGAATTTTTACCTTTGTCATCTTAAACCTTTTGTTGGTCTGTTTTGTTTTTCTAACTATTTCCCATTTCCTTAAACATGGAAATCACCCTGTGTTAGTATTCTCCTTTTGACCAGACTTCTTCTGGATAATTTCTGTGCCTCTTTTACTCTTAACTTGATAAATTTCAGATGCATGCTTTCCATAAATTCACTTGAATGCATAGGTAACTGGATGCTAAGTTACATGGAATCTTTCGTCAAAACCAAATCTCTAACAAAAGTGAGTACATTAATTATACAGCATGTTTTATTTCTTCTGTAGAAAAATCAATGGATGAAATATTGTATCTACTGCCACTGTGATCCTGTTGATCAATCTGTAACCATTCTAAAGAACAAAACTACCTTCAGGAAAATCCTATTAATTATTAAATTGGGGTTGCTCTTCAACAAGGTCTACAAAATGTCAAAATTCCATATGAGCATTACCATCATATTGACACTTCGCTTAATCATGCTAGACAATATTCATGTGAATTTTATGGTAGAGAAAATTGTCTGAATTCTTTGCAGCCAACATAAATTAAACTTGAAGAACACCAGTAAAAAAAAGCTCAGAACAGAATTAATGGTTTCCTAAAATAAAACCAAAGGCCTGTTTCTATATATCACTGCAAATACTTAAGTCAATTTACTTTCAGAAGCACAAAAAAAATGTGAGTCAGGACTCTAACTTCATTTAAAAAGCTATATTAGTTATGGGATTTTATCCTACAAATACTAGTAGAGAAATAAAATTAGATTTCTTCTTCATCAAACTATATGTTGATAGATTGATTTTCAAAAACAGGTAAAAATTTTAAAAAACATAGAATTTACTGCAACAACATAGAGGAAAATACATATATATATGTACTAGTATTGAGAAAGGGATACAGCATATTTCTAAAAAATGTTACTAGAAGGTTCCAAATACTTCTGTTCTCTGCTGATAAGACAAAAACTCTTAAGTCACAAAACTCTAGTAGGGCTTTTTCACCTTTTAATACAATGGAACAAAGAAGCTTTCAGAATAGGAGAACAAAGCAACAAAGAGCTACAGAGACATTAGAAAAAACATTTTGAAAATGAGATTTCATGCCCAGAAAAACCCTTCATTTTGAATTGTTCTTCTTGACAATTTTTTTTTTCTTTTTGTATCCAATAAAGGAGGCACGTCCAAAATAAAAAATATATATGCATATTTAATTAGGATTATTATTTTCCTCACATGTGTAAGTAAACTACTAGCAAGAACAGTATTAGAGAATACAGACTTTAACCTTTGCCAATTGTAATGAAATCAAATAAAAGAAGTAAATAGAAGTATCTCCACTAATGCATTTGTTGCAATTGCTTTTTTAAAAAAATAAAAAATAAAAATAATAATAATAAAAAAATAAAACAGAGAAAAGGACACAAGTCCTATAAACCCTAGTATGCTAAGTATGACAGTTTCTGGAACCCTACCATGTGTCTGAGCTACATCTACAAAATATTTCCATCTTGTCTCTTCCCTGTTTTATGGTTCCTTACTGCAGGTTCACATGGGTAGCAGCACATCTGTGAGCTCAGCTGGCATGCAACTTAGGGCATTTGAGAGAGGTATCAGGAAGTAGTTCATTTGTGTTAACCTGATAAACACTTGTGCTGTAGCCATGAGGTAAAATCATACTTCTGTTGTGAGACTGGATTCTCAAGACCAACACCTGCGTAGATCAAGATTTCGGTATTTGGGTCTAACATGCATACATACATTTGTAACTCCATGCATATGAATATTCACATGAATAATTGAAGACAACTTTAAAGGTAATATAGAAGCTTCTCAGTACGTAGTCTTTTTTTCTCCTTTCTAATATACTTTTCCTTTTGTGTGGCCTGCTTTATTCAGCTACTCCTCTCTTGGAGTGCAGCTAAGAGAAAACAAAATACATCCTTAAAACATCATAGACTTCATTTTTTTTCCAAGGTTGTGTCCTGGTTACATCTGGGATACAGTTAGTTTTCTTTATAGTTGCCGCTATGATGCTGTATTTTGGATTCAGGAGAAAAACTGTTGATAACACACCAATATTCCGTTTTTTTTGAAGAGTAATGCTTTATTTGGAGTCAAGAACTTTTCAGCTTCTCGTACTGTCCTGCCAGCGAGTAGGCTGGAGGTGCACATGGAGCTGGGAGGGAAGAGAACTAGAACAGCTGACTCAAACCAGCCAAAAGGATATGCTAAATCATAAAACATATAAAACAATATAACTGAGAGGAATTGGTCAGGGATGCTTCTGCTTGGGTCTGGTTGAGCATCAGTCAGTGAATGGTGAGCAATTAAGCTGAGCATCACTTGTTTTGTACATATATATATATATTTATTATTATTTTCCATTCCTTTTCTGTCCTAGTAAGCTGGTTTTATCTCAACTCACAGATTTTACTTTCTTCTGATTCTCTTCCCAATGCCACTGTGAAGGGAGTGAGTGAACAACTGTGTGGTACTTATCTGACTACTGGGTTAAACCACAGTGACTGGTTTTAATTTGATTTGATACTATACTTTGCCAATGTACATAAAGATTATGGACAGCTATATGTATTTTAAACACTGCCATCACTACCTATGGTTTATTTAGATATTATGCTAAACATTTTCACATTTTGAAATGTACATTGATTTTTTGAAAAGATAGTTTGCTGTTCTATAAACTTTTAAACTGTCACATTAAAAATAAATAAAATTTTAAAAGTATAAAAATAAAACTCCTGTGTAGTAGTTAACAAGCAACAAGTTTGGGGGGTTTATGGGAAGTTTACATGATTCTCTTTTTCACAGAAATTCAACGAAATGTAAAATGCAGCCAAGCATATTAAGTAAACACTGTTACATAACATTAACCTGGAGCTATGTGAACTTCAGAATATGTATGCTTACATTTAGCTTCCTAATCTGTTTGCAAAGATGTTTAAGTTTCTTAAGTGTAGAATGTAAATGTACTATCACCTGCTAATGAAAATTTTAATTTATTTTTTTCCTAACAGAAACCAGTGAGGCCACAAATGGAGTCCTGTTTCGAGTTCTGGGCTCCTTTGTACACTTAATTTCTTGCTATTTTGTCTTTCAGTCTGAGGATCTCTAGGAAACTCCCTCTTTTAAGATCCAAGCTTAAATGCTCATCAGCTGCATCACAGTGTTAAGATAGAGGCCTCTGCAGTGTGTAATTGAATATTTTGTTGGAAACTAAGTTTTATTGGTCTGGAATCTTAAGCAGGTATTGAGAACAAAATCACCATTAATTGTAAAACTTTTAAAAATGAATACTCTAGCAATTGTGCTCGCTGTGAAAAAAAAATCCACATTAATTAACAAAAAAAAATGAACTTAAATTATCAGGAGTTTAGCAAGCATCAGAGGATGCAAATAATTCCTGAAGAACTATGACATAAATTCAAGACATAGAAATCATTACCAAATTAGATGCACTTATCTGTTGCAACCTGTGAGGTGGTATTTCTCAACTGCAACCTATCTACTGCACCTTCATTTAGGACTGAAATTGTATATTTTCCCATTACGTTTCCTGTAATTAACAACATGGAAACTGAAATAGTAGGGAAAAAATATCAAAAATTGTAAATTACTCATTTTCTTTCCATTCCTTTTGATCTAGTCACAGAAGTGATTCCCACAGATTCATACTCTTTTTAAAGACAAGAATCTCAAAAATTATCAGTGTATCAGGGATGAGGAAATATGCTTGCTTGATTTCTCAGATAAAATCTGGAAGATTAAATAAAATTAATGTTATGGTTTAACCTTGAAGGCAGTTAAGCACAGAATGGTTGTCAGCTCGCTCACCCCCAGTGACTGAAATAATAATTACATAATCTATAATAATAATTGGTAAGAATAATATTTTTCCATTCCTTTTCAGTTCTATTAAAATACCTTTATGTTGTATCACGAGTTTTATGTTTTTTTCAAATTCTCTCACCCATCCCATTGGGGTGGAGTGAGATAATGGCTCACTAATGATAATGTAATACATCATCAACAATAATTATTGAAAATAATAAAAATAATAATATTAATAAAAATAACAACAACAACAAGAAATAATAACATACAAAATGAATAGCGAACAATGCAATCGCTCACTACCTGCTGTGATTCGTGCTCAGCCAGTCTCCGAGTAGTAGCCATCCCCCTGAGATGACTCTCCCAGTTTTATTGTTGGACATTACATCATACGGTATGGAGTAGCTCTTCTGTGAGTTTAAGTCAGCTGCCCTGGTTCTGCCCCCTCCTATCTCCTTGTGCACCTTGTGCAGGGCAATGTGAGAAGCTGAAAAGTCCTTGGCCTAGTGTAAACACTACTCAACACGCACTAAAACATCAATGTATTATCAACGTTATTCTCAGCATAAATCAAAAACACAAAAGTATATCCACTAGTAGAAGGAAAGTCAACTGTATCTCAGCTGAAACCAATATAATTAATAAAATAAAAAGAGGTATTTTTCTATTAAGAGCAATTTCTTAGTTATCTTAGGTAACTAAACATTAACAGTGTTTGACATTTCATTAATGGATTTTATTGTTGTAATTAAAAAAAAAAAAAAAGGGTGTCATTCCCCCCCTTAAAAAAAAAAAATGTAGAACAGGACATGTTTCCATGATAGACACACTTTTAAAATAAGTTTGCTACTAGTTTACAGTGGTGTATCAAAAGTGGTCAAGATTTTTACCAAGCGTTTGTTAGTTAAGCTCAACTTTATTGATTCAATTATATTACGTCTTCTAACATCCCCAGAAAATAAGCAAGCGCAGGAATTTTGTGCCATAATTTACCTTCATAGCCACTTGAAATTTTATTCTCTGTATTGCATTTTGTGAAGATGCAGATTTGGTTTATGAATATAGTCAAAAATGTTTATCACAATGGTAAACAAGAAATAAATTGAAATACGCAGTGTGGAATAACAGTAGTCTGCTTATATGATAGCTGCAGTAACTGTATTCTCTTTATTAGAATCATGTCATCTTATGGCATCTTGTATATTTTTTCCTTCTTAGGTTTATCAAGAGACGTCATTATGTTAAGTAGAGTGACTGAGAAATCAGAGAGAAAATGAGCCATAAGATATGGTTCTCACACATTTCTGAAAAGCGTTCATTGACTTGCAACATTATGTATACAGGAACCTAATTTAAAAAGTTTGCTTAGAGCTGGGATTTCTGTAATTGCCTTCTCAGCAGAACTACAAGATTGAATTCAAGATTGAATTCTTGAATGCATAAAACATAATTTATGCAGGAGTTGCAGCTACAGTAGGGTAAGATATCGTCCCTTTCTTGCTTGTTTGCTTGCTTTTTTATTCTAATACTGAGAGGACTATGAAAAAATTTCCACTGCAAGTAAGACTGAAAATAAGAAAAGCTGAAATGTCTCCAAGAAAGAAAAAATATCTGTCTACCTCTCTCTCTCTATCAAAATGTAAAACATTTCTATTTAAATTTACTCTAATAAAGCAGATCAATTAGTTACCCTCCTCATTTGCTGTGATTTCCTCAGATTATTTCTTAATTTTCTTCAGAATTCCCCACTACACAGAAACACTCAGACAAACTCTGAGAAAAGGGTTCCTTTAAGCCAAATTCTACAAGTCTTCCAAATCCATTGATCTACTTTCAACTGAGGTTAGTTACAGTGTATTTTCTTGGACTATATCAGTTTCCCACAGAGAAAGCCCAAATTTTAAGGTCCGGTGAGAAATAGAATTTCTCACTCTTCTTGCTTATTTATTTGGCATAGCTTTGACATTTTAACCCTCTAGAACGAAAACACAAACTTGATTTGTCTAACATTTGATTTTTAAAACAACAACAAAACACATAAATTTAATAGAAATTTCTTGACAGTGCTAAACATGGAATTTTCAGAAGTTGGAGCTTCCTTTTTTATACATCCAATGATTAAAGAATGACATCTCCAAAGTATTAGTTTAATTTCTCATCATGATGTACATCTGCTAAGCCATGTTGTGAACCTAATTACCAGTATGCTTTGAGCATTTGAGTTACCTCTTAAAAGACTCTTCTTTTTGCTGTTTTCCTTTGGAAACCAGAGCCCTGTTGTTGTACATTGAAAGTTCATGAAAGGAAGTCTTAACATTTAACATCCAAACTTGAATATAAGAATACAATGGGAGATAGGTCAAAGGAATTCCAAAAGCTGAGGTAGATGGCAGCCAGTGCTCTCTCTACATCCAAAGACCCAGTCATTCTACCATAGAAAGCAATTAGGTTGTTCAGTCATTCTACCATAGAAAGCAATTAGGTTGTTCAGGCCTTATTTTCACCTTGTAAGGCAAATTCAATATCTACTTTACTAGGTAATCAAGACCAAGGGTGCATCAGCTTGTACTGACAACCTGATTTTCACGCCTTTTTTTTTTTCCCCCTTGTGTGTTCTCTATCACTCTGGCTCTATTTTGAGCTCCTAGACTAAGCAACTACTAGCATTTCTGCTTCATTTCTTTCTAAAGAATGATGAGCATCAAGATAGCTCTGTGGTGTGAACTGAAGTGTGAAAGGACTGGGAAATACATCACAAAAGCACATTTCTGGTCAGAGCTAAAACAACGTAGAGGAACTATGACAGTTTCATATGACAGAGGTATTCACTTTTGTAGATCTTATTGAAATCAGACAAGCACAAACAAGATATGAGGCTAAATGTTTGAAAGAATTATGTATACATACCTATCATATGAGCTATATATTGGCATCTGAACATTCTAGAGAGGTGTCCAAATACCAAGATATTCTTTCTGTCACATAGAACAATGCATTGGAAATGTGACCGCCTAAAATCTTGTGTTTCTCCCTGTATATTGATTGTTTACCAGCAAGATTTTGGTAGTGGGACTGCAGTAAGGGGTGGACTCTGTGGGAAGATGTCAGTGCCCTGCAATGGGCACAGATGGTTCCAACCATCTCCAAAACAAACAACAAAAATGCTTTCCAGCTGGGTGGTCCTGTCTAGGCCTGTGTATTTACCTAGCAGAGCTTGGGTGCCTCAGACAACTTGCATGCGAAGTCCACAATGTATCATTTGAAAGAGAAGCGAGGCAGGCTCTGTGGAGATTGAGCAGCTTGCTTCTACTTGTGAGAGTTGGCAGATACTGATTAGGAAAATATCAGCTAGAGGTTGAAAGTTGGTCGTTATAACAGGCAACATAGACCCTCAATCTCCCACTGACTCAGTTAAGCATCACTGAGACATTTCTAGAACTTTCCTGAGCCAACAACTGCATAAACTCAGGATGGGCCCAGCCTATAGAGCTGACATTAAGTATCAACACTATATAAGGAGTCACAAAGGCTTTGTCCTCCCACCACCTATGAATCAAGACCCAGTCAGAATCTCTCCAGGATCCAAGGGTGGTGATATTATCTTCTCTTTGTAATCTCTCTCTCACACACTTTTATTTTCTCTCTCTTCATTCTAACCCTTTCCACTCTTCACATCATTTACCAAGATAATCTTTTGAATAGTCAAACCAATAAAAGTTTGACACATTGCACACATCCATTCTCCATCATTTAAATCTAATGAAGGTTGCCACTGTAGAAGTAAGGACAAATGGGAGTGTGCCTTGAATTCACCCTCAGGATAACCAAAAGGATCCTTCTCCTGAGCAGAAGGATTTGGGGGTGGCTGTTGATGAGAAACTCAACATGAGCTGGCAGTGTATGCTTGCAGCCCAGAAGGCCAACCAGATCCTGGGCTGCATCAAGAGAAGCATGGCCAGCAGGTCGAGGGAGGTGATTCTGCCCCTCTACTCTGCTCTCCTGAGACCTTACCTGGAGTATTGTGTCCAATTCTGGGGCCCCCAGCACAAGGAGGATGTGGAGCTGTTGGAGCGGATCCAGAGGAGGGCCATGAAGATGATCAGAGGGCTGGAGCACCTCCCCTATGAGGACAGGCTGAGAGAGTTAGGACTCTTCAGCCTGGAGAAGAGAAGGCTGCGGGGGGACCTGATAGCAGCCTTCCAGTACCTGAAGGGGGCCTACAGGAAAGCTGGGGAGGGGCTTTTTCCAAGGACAGATAATGACAGGACAAGGGGTAACAGTTATAAACTGGAAGAGGGTAGATTTAGACTAGATATAAGGAGGAAGTTCTTCCCTGTGAGGGTGCTGAGACACTGGAACAGGTTGCCCAGAGAAGTTGTGGATGCCCCCTCCCTGAAAGCGTTCAAGGCCAGGCTGGATGGGGCTTTGGGCAACCTGGTCTAGTGGGAGGTGTCCTTGCCCATGGCAGGGGGCTTGGAACAAGATGATCTCTAAGGTCCCTTCCAACCTGAACCATTCTATGATTCTGTGATCCACCTACCTCAATACTGAACAGCATCCTCTGGGCCTGGCCAATCAGCCACTGCTCTATTCACCTCTGTCTCTACTCATCCAGCCCATGTTTCCTCAACTTCCCCATGAGGATCTAAAGGGAGACAGCGTAAAAAGCTTTACTGAAGTCCAGGAAGATAACATCCACTTCTCTCCCTTGTCTATCAAGACAGTTAATTTCATCTTAGATGATTATCAGGTCAGTCAAGCATGATTCCCTTTTGGTGACTCCATGCTGACTACTTCTGATTACTTTCTTGTCATTTGTGTGCCTGGAAGTGGTTTCCAGGATTAGTTACATCCATTCCCAAATGAAGGTGACTGGCTTGCAGTTTCCTGGGCCCTCCTTCTTGTCATGTTTGGAAGTAGTAGCGATATTTGCTTTCCAGTGATCCTCAGGAACCAATATTATTGCTGTAGTTGTTACTGTTGTTGCTGTTGTGGTTTTCCCTTCCCTTTCTTTTCTTATTAACTGTCTTTATCTTAACACACAAATTTTACTTTCTGATTCTCTCTTTCATCCCATTTGTGGAGAGTGGGCAAACAGCCATGTGGTGCTTAGCTGGCTGCCAGATTAAACCACAACTCTTAACAAAATAAATAATGTAAAAATCAACCTAAACTTCAGTTATTTTAAAAAGTAATGAAATTGCATAAATTAACACTATATTAAACTGCTATGATTGCAATTGTTTCCCAAACACTTGTTACATATTAACACTGCGAATATGAAGAACAGTCCAATTCAATGATTAAATGAATGGGGAAAAACCAGAAGATATGATTGGCTCATGAGATTTTCTGCCCTATGTAAGTACAGCATAAATATACAGAAACATATGAAGGTACTGTACGTGGTCCTTCTTGATCTCTTTCTGTTCTTTTCTTGACTTATCTGATTTATTTTCTGTTGGTTAGCCAAAAAAACCTTTACAACTATTTAAGAATCTTTCTGGTTGTATTTAGTACCATTACCATGGTTTTCATGCCGGTTCTGAGAAAAAAAAAAGTATTAGTGGTTCTTCTTTTTTATTTATTTATTTTCCCCAAGAGCTATCTTACCTATCAACATTCATAAAGATGCTCTCTAACAAATATTTTTTGCATTTTCTAAGGCAACAAGATTGGTATTTTCCTCAAAAACACTTTTCCATTGGATAAGTTACTGTTATTTTTGTTTTAGCCTTTAAATGGCATTTGTCATCGTGGTATCTGAACACTTGATAAAAATGGTACTTCTAAATAATGTGTAAGTGAAGGTGATCAGCATTACCATACTACACGTGCAGGCTGCAGCTCTGTCCCAGTCCTCTCCAATGGGCTCATTGTTCAGATTTCATCAGGATTAATGCTTTAAGAGATTAAAGAACTAAACAGTTAATGCAATCACTTCTCAAAAAAGAGGTGTACACATAGTAAGAAACATGCCAAAAACTTTTAGTGGAATTTAGTTTGAAGACTCTGGAATTGCAATCCATAGAACTGTGCTCAAGAAAGAACAAATGACTTTTTGCAGTGCCCTTCATGTCTATAGCTAAGAAGTAACAGGAGTCCACATACTGGAAAAAGAAAAACAGCAACAACAGAAAGAACGTGGCTTGAAAAACAGCCTGTCTCTGCAACATACACCGGCCACAGATCAGACAAGGAATCTTTTTGTTGCCTTTCTTGCAAGACACTAAATTGTGGACAGCCCAGAATGTATAGCAGCTCTATCAATTTGATTCCCAGCAAGGAAAATGTACGTCCATGAACATTTTTTCTCCTGCTTGTTGTCATGACAACTCTAAAAAATTGTAGCTACTATAAAAACACAGTACACATACTAAAGACCTATATACATCTTTCTTTCTAATTATTTCCATTCCTTAAAGTTTTTGACTAAGTATTGAGAAGATAAAAAGTAAATATTTTTGAAGGAAATATTTTTAAAGAAGATATTTTAATGGCTTTAATATAAGCACTAAAATTCAAGCAGTCAGAAGAAAACACGAGTATATCAAGTATTTACTAGCAATTTGTCTAGGAAGTTGACAAACTGCTGTTATTCATGTCTGTTCAGATAATCTTATACTAGAGCAGACCCTTTATAAGGGCTATATTTCCTTTGCACTTTATCTCGCTCTTGCTTTCCCCAGAACAATTCAGTTTTGTTGTATATAAAAACTTTTGTATAGCCACAGTGAAAGAAGCAAGAATTAAAAAATATGGGAATAATTTTTAGAAGCATATGAAAGTTAAAAGACTAGCAAAAAAATGAAAATGTTCAAGAAAAAAATAAATGAAAAATTATTTCTTGACTGACAACATGATAATCTACACAATTTGGAGATAAAAGTCTCCTTCTCTGAAATAAGTAGATGAAAACAAGAAATTGGCACAGGTTTTTGTGATACATATTTCCTTGTTTTAACACAGGACTAAGTCACATATCTGTAAAATATTGCACATAAAAATATTATAATTTTATAAAAAAATAAATTCATGAAAACTGATCCCAACATCATAATCTGGGACAGATTTAGAATGATATTTAGTTATACTCTTATATTCATGCAAAAGTACCTGTATGAATTCATACAGAGTTGAAAGTCTGATTGCAATTCTGTACATTCATTTTGAAAACTTGCAGGTAATGCATTCATGTTAACTGAAAATGAAATCACAAACATACCAAAAAAATTTTTCAGCAATCTTGAAACCTATTCTCAAATTTCTGCATGAAAATGGAAAGCAAGGCTGCATATTTTTTGCTGTTCACAAAACTGTTTAGCCAATGTATCAACACATAAAATTATTTGCCATAACTTGAGCTTGTCATAATTTGAGTTTCATTTTGAAGACTTTTATGGTTTGAAACATAGCACAGGTAAGTTGATTTTTACCTTGAAGCTGCATGTTCAACTCATTTAAACGAGTGGTGAAATCCAACAAAAATGCTAGATCGTGAGCTATTTTTCATCTTCAAGATCTACCTCAAATTTTCCTTTTCATTTCATTACTGACTTCATTTAATTCCGCAAATCCTAAAAAAAATTTCAGCATTTTACCCAAACTTAGCCACCTTACTTCAGAAAAGTAAACAATTCCTCCATAAACAGCAGCCATAGTTTTAAGGAACTTCTGGAACTGACAGAATACTTATTGAAAATACACACTGAAAAGCTAATGAAAAATGTCCCAACTTATTTTATACTTTTTGTAAGCTTTTTGAGGTGTTGAAAATTATAAATCTTGTCACCACCACGAGTATTCTGAATATTTTTTCTGCAATAAATGTGTCAATTTATTTGTTTTATGACATAACACAAGCCCAAGTTTAATAATTAAATAAGAAAACTTACACATTTGCTTAATAACAAAAAATGTGTCTTCACAGGCACAGACAGGTAGATAGGTTGAAATGTTATCATAGGAAATCACCGCGTTTTACTTGCCAAGTGGCACAAGCACATAAAACATGTAATACATGCAAGCTTTGACTCAACCAAGTGTGTGGTGGATGCAAGAGGCAGAGTTAGCACTGTACTGTGCCTTCCTCTCCACAGCATTTCATTGTTGCCTAGGCAGTCTGCGCTTGATCTGTGCACAACTGACTCAGGAAAAATACTAGTAAAAATCACATACTGTCAAAAGCTTATGATCTCATGGGATTGCATTAATAGCTGTGAACAGCCCACAGGTTTGACACATCTGCTCTAGATGACCCATTCATTCCTCCCTCCCCTCCCCCAATTCCTTTTATGTTTTCTATATTTAAGTATCGCATTAGGGCTGCTGTAAACTATCCCATTTTCTTCATAGTGTTATACTCTGGTAACAGTCAAGATTGCTCTCAAATATACCATTTTACCTAATTAATTGTTACAGTCTTTCTTTATTGTCTTCTCAACCTTAAAATCCAAGAATAGTAGCTGGAAAGTGCTCAAAAATTGTTCTTTCCTTTTAACCTGCAGAGATATTGCAAATATGTCTGAGCAAGGGTTTGCCTTTCAGCGATGAGAAAAGACAAATTACAGTAAAAACAACTGTCAGCAGTGAAGTAAATGTCAGTTAAACTTAAGAAAAGATTGTATAAATTCCTTCGGGTGTTTCAGTTTCCAATAAAACGTAGGGATCCTGTGTTTGCTCGTTTTTATTTAGTTGTTTTGTTTCTCTTCAGATCACTGATTATTTTACTCCTGCAAGCAGTTACAATACACTTGCTGTCTTAATTACAGTTCATTTTATTTTATAAGTCTATGTGTCTCATTTTTTTCATTTGCAGAAAAAAAATCTCTATTTGGACTCAGACATCAAATAGATGAAGATGACACTCAACAAATAATAGATTTTTTTTAAATATTCCTTATAATTAATTACATCTCCACACCCCCTCCCTTCATTTCTATAGATGCTCCAGAGTGCTGTGGGAATGTAAGTCTCCTTTAATTTTTTCAATTACAGCACTGTCACAGAAAAAGTCCCAAAACTTCCAACTACACTGTTCATTCCACTTGGAGCCAAGGTCTCAGCTTCCTACTTGTGGTGGTGGTACTGCTACAACTTTCCTGTCCTTACTTTCAAGCTTGTTCCTGACTCCTTTCTCCTCTGCCTGGCTGGCCTTTATCTCAGCCTGGGGCAACCCCGCCCCAGGTCCATCCCTTCTGGTCACAGGTGCAAGTGGTCTATCAGTATTCCCCAGGCCAGTCATGCCCCTCCACCATGTTCTCAATCATCAGTTCGTGCTGTGATCAACTGTTTCCCTACAAGCATCTATTGTCATTTCTACTGAATTGAGCTCAGTTCCACTTGACTGTGATATCTCTATGTCAGTGATCGGCCAGAGTCAATGGAGCTCCTCATGGGGGTGGATTGGGAACTGCCAGAAAGCTTATGGATCAAAGTTAAAGGGAAGGCGAGCGAAGG
>WBMW01004044.1:0-14136 GCA_013396635.1 Penelope pileata | reverse complement strand
CAGGTGCGGGTATCCCTAGAGGGCCACAAGAAGGCTTTCAATGGGGTCTCAGCAACAATTCCTTTTCTGAGGAGCCCTCACAAGATCCTGCAAGACAACTCAGAGGTTTTTCCTTCCAATCTCCAACAGTGACAACATGCCCTAGCCCTGCTCCATCACATTCAACTCCCCTTCAAACCTAGTTTAAAGCCCTAGAGTTCAATCCCAACAGCTTGCTCCCCAGCACATTTTTGCCCCAATTGCTGAGTCTCATTCTGTCAGCTGCCCACATGCCTGGTTTCTCAAAGGCATGCCCAAGATCATAAAACCCAAAGCCGTGACCATAACACCACTCCCTCAGCCAGTCACTTACCTGAGCCGACTTACTCCTTCTTGCCGGGTCCCAGCTACCTAAAGGGACAACGGAAGAGAACACTGCTTGCACCCCCGATCCCTTCAGGATCTTACCAAGGGATGCAAAGTTCTTTTTAACATTCTTCAGCTTCCTCATCGCGATGTCCTGGGACCCAGCCTGGATGAGGACAAAAGGGTAATAGTCTTCCTGCTTAATGAGGCGTGGTAGAGCCTTCCTAATGTCTCTAACTCACACACCTGGAAGACAGCAAACCTCTCTGGAGAGGTTGTCTGGGCGGCAAATGGGTGCCTCTGTGCCCCCCAGCAAGGAGTCCCCAATTACTAGGACTCTCCTCCTTTTTTTGGTGGCACTGGTATTGATGCAGTGCCCCGTCTGGCCCCGTTCCCTATGCCTGTTACTTCCTGTAACGTCAGTGTGTTTCTCAGGGGCTGGGTTCTGGCTACTTTCTAGACTCTCATCCCTTGCCAGCCTGAGAGCCTCAAACCTGTTACCCAGGGACGTAGCGGGGGTTGGGGGGGTTGGTGGCACTGTGGGTGTTGGGGTCAGACGCCTCCTTCTTCTCCGAGCAGAGAAGAGGGTCCAACCCCCCTCCTCCTGGGTGTTATTGAGCCCTCTGTCCTGCAGGCAAGGAGGTGGATTGGTTACTTCCCCCCCTCCCAGGGACTTAGGAGGGGACTGTCTGCCTGCAGGAGTAGGTTTGCACCTACTCCTATCTGCCTCCCTCTGAGACTGCCAGGAGCCTCTCAGGCTGCAGATTTCCTGCTGCAGCCTAGCCATCTGCTCAAGCAGCTCATTGAGCAGACCGCACTTACACTTATGACAGCCTTCTCTACCCTCAGGACCCAGGGGGACCTCCAGATTCTGGAGCTCCCTGCAGCCAACAGTCTAGACCACCACATCACCACTCGGGAGATACACCTGGGTGCCTGCATGAGCCCAGAGAGGCTGCGTCCCCTCGGTCTGGGTCGCTGCCTCTGCCCGGCTGTTGCGACGGCTGCCCACCATGGAGCTTATAATATGTGGCAGTACACTAGAGCATGCAAAGGGGAGTAAAAGAAGTGAGTAGCCCCCTGCTCGCCCTCCCTGCCTCACGCCAACTGCCAAGCACGCCTTTCTGCCAAGCACACCCTATTTGTGCGCCCTGTTTGCGGCGCTCCTGGGTCGCGGCGCTCCCCCAGGGAATGCTTTTATGTGAGCAGGGGGTTGGCTGCTGGAAATGATGCTCTTGGCGGGCTTTTTAAAGCCTCCACTGTCACTCCTGGCTCTGCCCACGCCGCCTCAGTGCCCGTGGCCGCACAAGCCCAGACAAGCCCGGCTCCTGTCTGCTCAGGGGGCCCGAGGCTGTCGTGCTGACCAAATGGCTCTGCGCAGCGGGTTAAGCCACAGTTTTGGGGGTTGGGGTCTGTTTACCTCTCTGCCAGGATCACTCGTTGCAGCCGAACCACATGAGGTCCTTGCTAAAACTTTTGTGAGTGGCAACCCTGCCCACAGCAAAGGGGTTGGAACTAGGTGATCTTTAAGGTCTCTTCCAAGCTAAAACATTGTATGATTCTATGATCACGTTGAATTTGAATTCTGCTCTTAATTATTCTTGCAGCTCCTACCAGATTGTTTAGCATTTGGTAATTAATAAACATGATCTCTGATCTAGATTATTAATAAAAATGTTGATATTTCAGGATGAGAATACATCCCTTCAGCTTCATTAAATTCTTTCCTTAAGGAACTTACTGTGAATTACAGATAACTGCTGTCTGAAGACACCTTTCTTATCATTTTTGCATCTACCTTGAGTGATTTCATCTCTACATATTTTGCTAGCTTGCTTATGTTATATTAGAAAGAGTAAAAGGCTTTAAGTATAAAGATGACATTTTCTGCTTTGACTGTATTCATAAGTATGTTATTCCCTCACAGAAATTAGATTTGATCCTAACAAACCCTAGCTGACTAGCTGACTGTTTCTGACTTTTTTTTTTTTTAAAGAGAATTTTCTGAACATGTAGGCAAGATATATGGATGTTTCAAGATTTTTTTCCTCAGAACTGAAGACTGCACTAAAATTTTCTGTAATTTCTTTACCTTTCTAAAAATGCCTTTCTAAAATTTGTCTTTTCTAATCTACTGGTGCCCTGTCTTCTGTGATTTCTTGAAGATCCCAGATGACAATTCTTCCTTGACAATTCAGGGCGATGAAGACTGTTGTGACTACGTGGCTAGAAGAACTTAACTTTTATGCTGAGGTCTGTGTTTCCTTAAAGCTAGGACTTGCTTGCATCTTTGGCAAACATACCTACACTTAAGAAATCTTTCCTTGCAATCACGTAACTTTTTGTAACAAAATGCCTCTTAGGTCAGTTAAACAGTATCTTTATTGTGAATTAATATAAATATCTTGATTGCTTCCCATACTTCTAGTATCACTACTAGAAATCTGAAACATATAATATTGAATCAGTTCACAGAACTTATTTTCTTTCTACGATGTTGCTATGAATAATGTTTTCCTTCTTGCTTTAAGGGGCTTCAGCCAGATTGTTGTACTTTCCTGTTCCCAGTCAGGCACAGCTGAAGACTCTTTTCTGTAAAGTTAGCAAATGTCATACAAAGATATTCATGACACAGAATCATGACACCCTATACTTACGGCGCATCTTCCCAAAGTCAAGGAAACTAAAGCCCTCCTGGTGAACCATCAGTGCAGAACTACTTTCATCTCTAGGATGAATCTGTCCTGGCCCGATCCTTTGACCATTGGTGGAAGGATTAATGAAATATCATTTGAGTCTCTGACTCCTTCACCCTTGCTATGAGCTTCATCGTCTCTTTTGACCTGTTTAGAGGCATTCTTGGCAGTGTTGTTACTATTCAAGACCATTGTTATATAACTTCCACTTGAGTAGCATGTGCTATTGAATCATCATTTTGGAGGCTCTCCTTATGAATTTGTCATTAGTTTTTGTGCAAATATCTGTCCTTGAGCAGACTACAATTTTTTTTTTTATGTGCAAACACTATTGTAAGGCATTCTTTTTAGTCTGGGCAACTTCATGCTTTGTTGGTGAAAGAGCCCTTAATTAAAGAGCTACTGCTTTCTCTTTTCTAGCACTTGTTCCTCAGTAGTTCCTCCCTGTCATGATAGCTGGCTTATTGATTATGTGAAAGGTGCACATGTAACAGCTGTCAATCCTCTGGTAAGTAGGACAGATATATATTGGGGAGATTTGTTAGTATGTGAAAACCTTGAAAAAAGTTGGAAAACTTGATAGTCACTTGGTTTTATTTCTTTAAAGATGAGCATAAACAGTGAAGTCAAAACAGAAAAGTCATAAATTGTCTCAAGAATTCCATTGCACTTACTTTTAGATTCTTTTTCTTGGTTTTAGTCACTTATTTATTTATTTCCTGGCTATAGTCTTAATAAATAAATAAATAAATAAATAAGAAGCGGGAAAAGTCATGTTGTGCTGTGGCTTGCACCACATTATATTTACATTCAAAATCCCAGTATACTTGGTTATGATGTTAAATTCCACAAATCCTGTTTCCATTATTTACAGGCAATCAAAATTTGGCTGTAGGTTTCAGCAAAATATGTACCTCGCTGCAAGCCTCTTTATGCTGCAAGACATCTGTTGTTTGTTTTGAGCTTTTCTATCTACTAATTTTTGCTAATATTTTCCTTTGGTTTTATGTTTCCTAAAATAGAATTTTTGTGAATTTTTCTCAAGTGACATTGACAGCATAGTCGGACAACTTAAATTAGTTAATTATTAAGGTCAAATGCATCCGAGACAACACCTGCACCAAGAGAAAACTTTTTAAAATCTTGACACTTAGACAAAATTTTCAAATGAAATGATTTATTGCAGAAATGGCTGTATTTTTGTTTTAAAATACTATAAGAACTATTTTTAGAGTTATTATGGTATTTTTCATTTTAAGGTGAAATGATTTAAGATTTCGTTTTAAAGTGTTAAACCAAGTGGATAATTTAGTCTTGAGTCTGACAGAATTTCATTCATTTTTAATAGTTATCAATTACAGACAACATATGACACTGAAGATACAGAAGAAAAAGTAAATAAAAGTAAGAAAGATCTTTGAGATCTTTCATGACCAGATGTTAAAAGAAGAATCAGAAGCATTTTTGAAAGATATCCTTCAGAACAGATTTTTGGCAATAGGAAAACTATCTGTATTATCTTTGTTAATTTTACATGTGCCACTCAATTTTCTTATCAACAAAGTTAAATAACAAAGGGGTGTGTGACAATCTTTGCTTTTATTGTCTTTTGAGTTGCTTTTGCTTTTCTTGGCTTTGTTTGTATTAAACTTTATTTCAGTTTCAGATTTTTCCCGAAGAATGTCCCGTTGCAAAACATATCCTCCTCTTCATCCATCTGCTCATCAGACAAGAATTTGGTATGCTGCCTTAATTAATGTTTTCTTTCTTCTTTTTCTGTTTTTTCCTTTCCTCCTCTACATAGTTTCTGATTTCATGCACCTGCAGGAGCTGGCTCTTTGCTGACTGACCCCATGTTCAGTTTTTCCAAGTACAAAGAGAGAGAGCAAGAGCCAAGACAGTGGGATATTTCCAGTTTCTTTCTCTCTTTCTTTCTCTCTTTCTCTCTTTCTTTCTCTCTTTCTCTTTCTTTCTNTCTCTCTCTCTCTCTCTCTATCTCTTTCTTTCTTTCTTTCTTCCTCTTTCTTTCTTCAAATCTTCAGACTCCTTTCAGTAAGTACTTCCTGAAAATACATTTCCGTATGTTTCTGCATGTATCTCTATGCTAAACATACCTTTATTTTTTTATTATCACATAGTTAATTTATTTCTTGTAAGAGATGTGACCACTACAATATAGTAATTCACCATCAAATATACACATTTATGCAGGTGCTTTGCAAACAGATGTATTTTGATTGTTGAAGGAAAAAATAAAAGATTAAGTATAGAAGGATCTCTCTCTCTCTCTTTTTTTTTTTTTTGAATAAAAGCACAGGTCAGAGAAATGTGAATTACANTTGGGATAATTCTAGTATGACTTTGACATCAACTACAAAGCAGAACCTTGTTACGGAGTATTAGAGACACATGGAATGGTCTGAAACCAAACGACACTTTTATAACTTAATACATTTGGGGAGTTCTCTGTTAATTTTTTCCTTTGGATGTGATCTCCTTTGCTTGAACGTGATCTCAGTGGGACATCTCCCTGCACACCAGCATGCTGTACACTTAGAAGTCTATTTTAAACGAGGTTTAACTTTGTAAATATGCTGGATTTTTTTCCTTTGGAAAAGTTTACAAAGATGTTGTCAGCAGTTATGTAGGAAACAAAGCAGCATGAAGAAGTGAAGGGCTAGTTTAAAGCATTGCTGAGAACTCTTACAACTTTTTGAACTGCAAGAGAAATAATCAATCATCAGGTTTTGGAATTCGAAGTTTAAAATTAACATCACAAAACTTTTTCCTATAATCAGTGTTATTATTTCCGTTACTCACTCTTTTGCCAGAATCATTCAACTTGCAAGAAAGGAATGGATAAATTTATCCCTGGAGTTGCTAAACAAATTCTTAAGAATTCAGCACTTGGCTCAAAGAATTAGAAATTATGCATTTAGAAGAGGGACTAGGCAATCGTGTTGCAAAATCACTGTTATAAAATTCATTGTTCTTCAGATTATAAATGTTGTGCAAGCCATGCCAGCACAAAACAGAGAAAGTGCAGGAATTTATTGTTAATTATCCAAAAAGTAATTTTTTTTCAGAAATTTCTTCTTGTGTGCAACACAGCTGAATGCTGTCCAGCCTCAGGCAGGGTGCAGAGTTCACATGCTTGAATACGGTGCTCCATAACGTACTATAGAAACACAAAGTGCACATACATAGATGTTGAATGAAGAGGATTTTCTAATTAAACACAGTCAGGGGAAAAAAGACTGCTTATTTTCTTAGGCTGAAAATGTAGCTAATAAAAAGAAGAGGGTCAGTCAGAAGCAAGGCGGAGATACTTGGAGTCAGATCTGGTGGATTTCAGACATTTTCAGGGAACTGAGCAAAAACTGGCAACCTGGAGAAGTCATATATTTTCTGAAATATCTTTAATAGTATTTATCAAGCATTTAAAAACAATGTACCAGGAGCTCATGCACCCAGGTTCATTGCAGCAACTGGCTGATTGCAGCATTTGCTAACTTGCCACTGCGTGTTTTGTTCTGCATGTGTTGCTGTAGATTTAGGTAATGAAAAAGCATGACAAGGCTTTCCTCTGGCCCTCTGTGTGAAGGCTGACCTCAGCCACAGAATTTCTGAGCAGCAGGCTCAGGAAAAGGAATCCCCCAGGGCAGACTGGGTGGGTTCATCACTGTGGGGCTGCAAGGGGAAAGAACCTCAGAGGAATGAACAGCGGGTCCGGCTGAGGGGATGGGATGTTGTATGGTGTCTCTGGAAAGCACGCCTTTGTGTTAATCGACACCCTCAAACAATCTATTGTTTTACAGACACTGTCTAGCCTTTAATCACTGTGCATTACAAGCCCAAATGGGATAATTTCCAGAGCTATACACTAACAATATTTATTAGAAGGGCCAATAAAGCTGTCCTCTGTAGCCAAGCTCTTATTGTATGGTGTCATTACATAAACTTTGAAAGAATGTATCCAGTTACAGACATGTAGCAGAAGGCTTAACTTGAGAGGCCCGGTAGGAGTGATTTTAGGGGCTTTTTCTTTCCCTTTTCTTTTCCTGTCTATATTATAGCCGACTAAATATCGAAAATAATTTGGGGACTACAGTGTTTCAGTCGGAAATGTTCACTGCAATAAATTATTTCCCTTTTCTCCACCTTCACTTTAGATACTTGGAGGGATTTTATTTTTCCTTTTATTTCCTTTTCTCTCTTTCTATTTATTATTAAAAGTCTGTACTAGCATCAGCTTCCCATATGTTAGAGGCACCTCAAGGTTTATTAGTCAGCCTAGGTCAATTGACATTTGCTGTATTTGCTTTCATAAAAGCTGTGTATACTTCTTGAACTGGAAATCACACACTGCTCCTTATTTTCCTTCAGTCACTAGCAGATGCAGAATGGTCAGATCATTTCCCTTTAAATTGATCGAAGAGATTAATGGAATTCAAGGGAATTTCCAATTAACTAGTGCCTCTGCTTTGCCCAAGCCTTCAGGGTCAGCCTTTTCTTGAGCCTTCAGGGTCAGAGTCTCTGGAAACTTAATCTGTCTTTCCCTCCCCCTGATTTGTTCACTTCCTTTTGTTTGCCTCTGGAGCAGTAACTGAATAGCCAGACTCAGCTCCTGTATTTGCTGGCTTCCAAATTATTAAACCAAACATTTGTGTAAATCTCACAGGAGGTGGGTGCTCTGTTGAGAGCGCAGGAATATGAAATGCTCCATTGTGTCAGTTTCCAGTCTTTGATCTGCAGGTATCAGTAGTCATAGAATTGCTGCAAAAGTAAAGGTGAAAAGCAGGAGTGTTGGTAGCAGTTTAAATTCACCATGCAAGCCTCCACTGAATGAATAAATAAATAAACAAATGAAAACTAACCAACCCTGTAAGAATATGAAAAAGGCTGAAAACTTTTTTGAAAAGTAGGGCCACAATTTGCTTCCAATCAGAAATGCCTATGGCAGTTCTGCATCTTTTGTTGGTTTTGTTTCAGAAATCTGTCTGGAAACTTTGTATGGATTGTCTCAACTGTCAGAGGATAGGAACTTACTTAGTAGGTAGCTGTTTGAAAAGTGGCTGATGCTTTCAAAAATATCTCCACCTCTTTTGTTCTCTGCCTGCTGCCATGACTTCCGTGTTTCTAGTTTTGACATCTGCTTTTCACCCAATTGCTCGTTTTGACCATGTACTTGTAGGGCATGAAAGGGGCTTTTTTTTCAAAGGTTCTATGTCATTACTTTCTTTGACGACTGCCATCTTCTCTACAAACTAGCTTCCATTAAAATCAAAACCAACAACTTTCTAATCAGACTGGTGACTGAAAATTCTAGACAAGTTTTCTCAGACGTTTTTCCTTGAATTTTTTGACATAAAGAGTAGGGATTATAAAAAAGGACGCATTTAAAGCTTCTACAATGCATCACTAACATCTGAAAGTTAGAAGCTATTAATTGAATGAAGTAAAATCTTCAAATATGTACTAGATATTTCTGAGGAAGACAGTGATTTCTGCATCGTATTTGCCAAGGACTTAGAAGAATTTGTTTGATTTTTTCTAGTCATGACTAGAACTGCCACCTTCCTGTTCAATGAATTATGATCATCCTAACAAACGTATGTTAAGTGCTCATTTTACCCAGCTCATTCCTGATTAGAAAGAGGAAAATGTATGTTTGGAAAAAGTGTATCATGTACAATTTTTCTGGAGTAATAATGGATTTTTGGATAGTGATCAATTGACATTTAAGTTATCATTTATGGTATTTCTTTACTTATAAACCAGATAGGCAAAATCCACAGGGATGGAGCAAAGATTGGGGTGCTTCTGAATCCACACAAAGTAGCCAGAAGTTCCAGAAGTGTTTCCAGTAATTTTGTCACTATTTCTGAGAAACAGAATCCAAAGAGGCCAACAGAACACAGAAGGAGATCAAGTTTAGTAGATGGATGAGATCTGAGGATTTATATGAAAATAAAAAAAACTGATGAATCATAGAAAAATGTTAGTAACTGTGAAGTTCTTCTTATGTGAACACCTTCTTTTGTTCAACTCTGTATTGGCTGGTTCCATTTTTAGAAAGAAGGGAAGAAGTTTTAATAAAACTGCTGTATCTTAACCCTGTATCTCCTTCTTTTGTGCACTACTCTAGTAAGTGCAATGCCTTACCATTTGTTGCTTTCTGCTTACAAGAAAGAGAATCGCAGAATTACAAAATGATGTGAAATTACTAAAATGATTATATAAGATAAATAAAAGCTTAACTGTGGGAAAGATGGGTACAAAGGCATTTTTCTTCTTTTTCACACACACACTCATCTTCCCATAAGTCAAGTATTAAGTTAAAACAGTTTCAAATGAAATGCAAATATTTGGATTAACTACAGGATGTATGATACCTTCTAATACTTCATGGATGTCTAGACTCTTTTAGCCTTTCCAGGACACCCATGTGAGTCCAAAATATGGTATCTTAGCAGAGAGAGATTGATTAATTTGTCCCATTCATGCCAACTCAGGCATGAGGCACTGGCTGCTTCCTGGAAGTGTCACCTGTGCTAAACCTGTGCAGAGAAGTGTGAAGGAACCTTTGGCCAAGTGGCTTGACTGAAGTAAAACGTTGGGGAATCTACTTGCTCCAAGGCAGGCTGGTACACGGTTGCAAAAGAGAGCTGCATGGCCTCAGTTTCTGCGATGCAAATACCTCACATTACAATCTGAATGACTAGGCATGAGACACTTGCAGTCAGAACTGTCTTCCAAATTGCTAAACTCTGTATTTTGTCATACTCTTTTGTTTCAAATAATCCAACAGATTGTGTTGCTTTCTGCAGTCTTCTGGGAGACTGGACTTAGATTTCAGAGTAGGGGTGTTTTTTCTGATATTCAGTCGACATTTATTTTGGCTGTCTTCCATCTTCTGAAGCATAGTTATACCTTCTTGGACCAAGAACTCTGTGTGATTCCATTCTGCTGACCACCGTGTAGTCTCCTGTAGATCTGAGTTTATTTCCCTCTGTGGAAGATCAAGACGAAGAGAGGCTCAGAGAGTGAGTCCTTGGCCTGGGTAATTCTGATGTCTCCCTGCTGTCTACATCCTGCAGTTAAGCATAGATGCCATGATTTGAAATTTAGCTGGTCTCGCTGCATTTTAAGTCCATGGAAATACTGTAATTGATTTCCACCAAAGATAGCTCAGAACCTCTGTTGTGCAAACTTTTCTTTATGGAAGTTTGGAGCTTCTTTGAACTTTCTCTGACATTATTGCAGCTGTCTGTTTCATCTGAATTGTCACACCTATGGTAGACAGAGCACTGACAGCTCTTGCACACAGGAAATTGTGGCTTTTTCATGTACTTTCAAAAAGTGTATTGGTCCCTTTTGACACCAATTTTGTATTTTCAGTTTTCTATTAGTCTTATTGAGCTCTTTTATCCTTACTGTTTTGTAAGTGCCTCCCTCCTGCTGAATATGTTTCAATTTATTTTCCCTCTGACACATTAACTTGCCTTTTTATTTTTTTTTAATTTATTTTTTTTTTTCCACAATGAATCTCATTTTGTTACTTCCTGCCTATATTTCTGATCCCTCTAGGACACTTTGTTTTATGATTAAACAAACCTGTTCATGGGCTCTGTGAAAGACAAGATCATGCACTTGTAGGTTTATTTTTATTCAATCACAGTGAAAATTGCACCTTGAGGGAGGGCTCTATTACATTTAACTTCTTATCCAGGATTTATTAAAATAAACAGCATAGAAGTCAAGACCTTCCAGATGAGATCACACTTTAAATTGCACTTCAAAATATATGTGGACTTACGGGTTATCTATTTTTTATTCCTCTGTTTAATGAAGTTTAGTTACTTTCACTCTAGATTAGTTGCTCATTACTGTGGATTCAGATATTCCAAAATACTTTGTATATCATGAATTTGGACAGGCTGAGTGTCATGTCTGAGGGATTTTCTTTTCCATGGTACCTTGTGTGTGAGACTAATCACTAAACATGTAATAGAAGAAATATTTGTACCCTATGCTCTGCCACAACTGAAATGATTCCAGTATTTTCTGGAACTCTGCCTTCTTTCACGAGTCTTAATTTTTGTCCTGCTGCACTGCATAGGGAAACTGTAGCTAAGAGCCAATTAGAGTTTATGCAATGTTGCTGATAGTTGAGGGAGAGCTGGATTTCTACACTGAAGGAGTCTTTTATCAGATCATAATTCTCAGCATATTTAAGAATATTGCAAGAATCAAATCCATAATTTTGTACCAGTATGTTAAAGAGTCCAAAATATCCAGTTAAAAGATTGAATATTTTGATTTTTATAGAAAGCTTGTCGGAAAAGAAAGTATTTTGCTATGTAAGTGGAAGGGTCACATTGAACCAGGTTTTCATCTGTTGCATCAGTATAAAGCTAAATGAGTTCTACTGATCCTAGTAGAATGACATGGGATTTTTATATGGATTCATGCTGGTCTCACTGAGGTCAGTCTAACTTTCTATTTTTTAATAGAATTTAGGGAAAATATTGAGGCTATTTGAAGGACTTCTGCGACATACAGGGAATGTGTGAAGAAGCAATTTTAGCTTTATATATACACATGACAATGTTTTAGAGACAACAGCAGTTACAGGCAATATACCTTTTTTTTTTTTTTTTTTCCCCCAGCACTACTGTGATGGTAAAGTTTAAATAAGCATACTGCACACAGCCATGGAAGAAATAAAACACACAACTGTATTACATCAAAAACTAGAGCTCAAGCAAGCTAAAATCAAGGCCCGTGTCAAGTACATCAAGATCTCCATCAGGCTTTGTCTGCCTGCTCAAAGAGCTTTCTCTTGATAAAGGGGAAAAAGGCAGGAGGGAGTAAGGTTTTACACTCATAACTGACATTCTGTATCACAGAACAGCTGCTCCAGGCTTTGTCTTATCTTTGAAACCTATTCTTTAGTGAGAAATGAAAGAAACGAGTGAGAAATCCAAGGGAGGATGTGTGTGGAGTGTATGTAGAGAATTTCGCCATGCTGACAGCTTGCTGTACTGCCATTTAAACGTTACCACCACCAGCTAAGGAAACAGGAACATGGTTGAGTGCTGTGTGCATCTTCCCTTACCCCCTACGCACTTGCGTTCATTACAACTCCTTCTTTAAACTGCTGGCTAGACAGCTGGCGGTGCCTCAGAGTAGCGCTGACTAAGGGAGCGTATAAATTACTGTTGCGTTTTACTGCCAAGATAAACTCAAACTGCAGGGTTATAGCCTGAACTGACACACACACAAAAAGGAACCTAGCAGGCCTCTGAAAAGCAAATGGGAAAGAAAGAAAGAAAGCACATTTTTGGCAAATCTGTCAGTCGTAGTGGGGTGGGGGAAAGCACATACACAGAGAATGTTCTTTTGTATGTTTAAAGAATAAAGTATGGTTAATAGTTCTGTGTGCGCAACCATAAATGTATAATTTTAAATTAGTACTTTTTAAGTACTTTTAGGCTTACTTGTACTGACTTCACTGTGGATTGTCAAAGACAACAATAAATGTGTGGTGATAATTTCCATATTATGTGTTTTACTATGTGAGGCTTAGTACATTTGTCATTTCAAGGGAGTCAATGCTAGGATAAAGCTCCCACATGAGCTATGAGCAAGCTGCTCCTCTCAGAACTGCCTGTGTTGCCTCTGTGCCTCCCACAATATCAGCAGTAGCCCACTAGTTGAAACAATAAGTTCAAGATACACTGGGGTGCTGAAGAGTTAATAGCGTTCAAGCATAACTTCAGATCCATATTCATTTGTGATTGACTTTGCACAGGAAAGAGCAAGTTGTGGTTCCTAATATGAGACGCTTTATTTAATATAGCACTCGGTGCTGGGTATGTCATGTTGCAGAATGCAGGATTTGTTTGAATGCAAGTATGGTTTTATGTTGGAGGCTATAATTCCAGGTGTCAAATATTCAGATACTTTTACATAAACAGTCCAATCTATTTCTGCACATTCCTGTGAGTATTCTTTTAGAGTACAACTTAGTCTGTGCAAAAAGGAGGAGCTGAAAATACATGCACCCTGGCTAGTTCTCTCAAGAAACAGTGCTTGATTGTCCAAAGACCTGCAAAATATGCACTGGACTTGCTTTCAAAAACCTGTGGACTGAAGCACAGTGTGTGGTGTGTGTTACTGCCCTGCTGCACGGAAACATAAAGCACAAAGCTTTACCTTTCAGCCAGAAACCCTGGAATGTCAGGGTGAGCACAGTCTAAATCAAGAATCAAAACACTTCTCCAGTGCAACTGCAAATTGTAAATAAGTCCTTGTACTGTGTTGGCAAAGATATTGATGGAGGATGACTTTGAAATGTTGAAAAGGTTCTCAGATCAATTTGGTGACTTTTCTTTGATGAGAAAAATATTAATGCCAGAGATGTATTCGTTGTGATCTGTGCAGGCTTGAGAGGTGAGAAAGCAATCTCTTAAGAAAAGCAATGTTTGTTGCATATTAAGAGTGTGATAGTGTTTGTTTAAAATTTATTATACTGCATAAATAAAATATCATTACTCAGGGAGGTGAGGTAAAGCATTCTATAAAATTTGTTAAAAAGAAATCCTTATGGCTTCCAAGATGAGCCATAATGTGGTTTGGATTCGGAAAGATTCTTCTATACCCGCACCTGCTGCTTCCCTGAAGTGCCTGTATTCCAATGCACACAGCATGGGTAATAAACAGGACGAGCTGGAGATCTGTGTACGGTCGCAGGGCCATGATCTCGTTGCGATCACGGAGACGTGATGGGACAACTCACATGACTGGAATGCTATCATGGATGGCTATGTCCCCTTTAGGAAAGACAGGTAGGGGAAGCGAGGTGGTGGAGTTGCTCTTTATGCCAGAGAGCAACTAGAATGTACTGAGCTCCATCTGGGGGAGGGTGAAGAATGTGTAGAGAGCCTGTGGGTGAGAATTAAGGGCCAGGCTGGTATGGGTGACACTGTTGTGGGGGTGTACTACAGGTCACCTGATCAGGAAGAGGAAGTCGATGAGGCCTTCTACAAGCAGCTGGGAAAGTAGCTTCACGATCCCAGGCACTGGTCCT
>WBMW01004043.1:0-15118 GCA_013396635.1 Penelope pileata | reverse complement strand
TTTGTTATTCACTCTCTGATAGAGTTTTCTAATCATTATTAATAATATTTATTCTTAGTAATGCTTTTTCAAACTTGCCTCCTAGATTAGAACTGATCTGCAGATGAAAACAGATGTTTAAACTGAAAGCCATTACTGCAGTAACATCAAAGGACTGTGAAAAGCAATCTGATTCTCTTTTTCTTTGTATGACGTGATACACAGTATAAAAATAATACTGGAGCTAGGGTTGTCTCTTTAAAAAAACCACAAGATATTTTGATGACTTAGACTAACTGCTAAAGTAATTCATTGAAAAAAAAAATCTGATTGTCTCAAATGGCTGGAAAATATTCTATGATTCTATCTAAAATGAAGAAGAGTATAAAAGGTAAATATCAATGGCTAAGTAACTGGAAAAATGTAAAGACATATTTACTCATATATCTCCCCTTTAAGGGATCAAAATCCTCCTTCTTGGTGATCCTTTCAATAAGCTTAGCTCATAACTTTTTACTTGCTGTGGAAACAAGTATCCAAAAAGGAAAACTACCAATGAATTGACAATTTAGTATTCTACAAGACTGAAATAAATGCTTGCTGCTTCCTCTTCCTTTTTTTTTTTTTTCTTTTTTTTTTTTTCTTTTTTCTTTTTTTCCTTTTAGTGAAAAAAATATACTTAAGAACAATATATCCAGACTTCGGAAGCATCTATTCATTTTACCCATATGCTGCTGACTTTGGCTTCTATTTTCCCTGATTGATATCAGAATGAAATATCTGTGATGGGAAAATGGTTTACTTGATACGTTTTTATGAAATGGAAAAAAAAAAATGTTATGGTTCATGCTGAGGGATAAGCAGAGAACATTTTCAGAGGAAACATGGACTGCAATTATTGTTAAGCATACTTGTTAGGTTTGTGTTTGAAATTATTCCTGACATCCAGTCTCAAACTAACATTGAATATGAAATTGCACTTTATATTTCAAATCTGTCTGTTACTCAGTATGATGTAAATGTTTTCATTTTGTATGATGTGTACTTTATTCAGAAGGAAATGAAAGCATTTCAGATTTTAAAAAGGTTGTTTTTAAAGACTATTGTGAAGCTCTACTTTCACAAATTACACAAACTAGAGAGTCATTTAAAATGATACATAATTATTCTTAAAATTTCACTGGGTAAGGGGTTATTTAAATACCTGTTGCAAGTTTATTTATCTTTCCTTTTCCTTGTTGCTATTGTTCTTTTATCTAACACTGTAAAAATTAAGCATTATTAGATAACTCTCCTGAAGCTGTTTTATCAAAGGTGTGGAGATAAATACACAAAACATATTTTCAACTGTATACAGGTGTAAAATAAATCTTGATACACTCTGAGTACTCTCAAATATACTTTTGCAGTACTGCACAATATACTTCCTAAAGAAGAACATTTATATTATTAGAAGAATTAACATATTAACATTATACATACTTAACAAGTAAATAACCTGATATATTCAAGATTAAGTTTTGACTTCGTTATTTGTTTGTGCTAGTCTGCTATTTTTTAAAATAAGTGCCAGGAGAACAGTTACATATTAAGTGCTCTTCGTTGTATTAAAAAATGTGGTATTTTTTCTGGCTGCTATTCTGATCACTTACTGATTTATCTGAAATCTCTAAGTGTATATTTTTTCAGAAAAAAAGGCACGAAAATGTATGAAATTTTACCTATTTTTTTAACTTAATTTAATTTTATTTTAATTTTGCCATTTACTTTCAAAGTTTCATTAATCCTCTTATGCAAATTATGATGAGTTTGAATATTACTTAATAATCATAAATTGGTTAGCAAATGAGTGGATGGACTTCAAGTTAACAACTGAGTAGAATTAGAATTTCTCTGAGGGAAGGAAAGTGAGCAATCAACAGAGAACTTTTCAAGGTGTTGTCGCCACATGGTCTTCAGGGGAGGGTTTCGGAGAGGTGAAGGTATCAAAAGGACAAAGGTATGTTGAAAGAGGACAGCCTTGGCTGATCTGCTCTTTGCTGTTTACAGTCATAGTCCAAGGAGAACAGTCTGAAGAAATAAGGAAAGAGAAAGGAAAACTGAAGGAATTGAAAATTCTGCTAATAAAAGCAATGTTTCTATTTGTGAGAAGTAAAATATTTCCTTTTACCAGTACTTTCTTTTCCTTTTTTCCCTACTAAGGTCATGGACAAGATAGCAATCTAGCTTTATGTATTTTTGAAGGAGATTAAATAGAAGGGAGAAAGTTAAAGAAAATCGATCACCATGGAATCAAAGATAAAAGATAAATTTGTTATTCTCGTGCAAGCTAATGAGGGAGTGAAAAATATAAATAGAAAAAAAAAAACAAAAAACATCTAAAATCTTGAAAGGAAACATTCTTCTTTCCTTGCTCCCTTGCTTATATCATCTATCTCTTATCAATAATTCCAAAGGGAATTTAGGCAGGCCAAGCTGATATGTTGATACATAAGTCTTCTATTGATAAACAAGAGAGATGTATTTACTGCTGTGAGAATTACAGGTCTTGTTATCCTATTTCTTCTTCCAGAATGCAAACATTTTTCTTTTTTTTTTTTTTTTCAAAACTTCTCAAAGTGCCTCAGGCTAGGATGTATGTATGATATGTACAGTGACAGTAGTCAGCAGCCCTAACCTTGTAATTAATGTTGGAGTTTTACTTTTTCTCCTTTTCCCTCTTGCCAAAGTTAAGCTGAGTATGCTCATCTATATGGGACAGAAGCTAAAGGCCAGGGTGCAGCAATCACTGTCCTGTAGCCTGTATTATGATAACTAGCCTGGATAACCACAGCGACACATGATTTTCTTTATGTCTGCCAGACAGTGAAACTGTCACTACAAGAAAATGAAAACATGGGGATGCACAAGGTAGATAAGTCGTTTTACTTAAATAATCTGCAAATTTCTTTAGTTCAGCTTCACCAAGTAGTGTATCTATATTTAGGTTTTCATTAGCCTACCTGGGGAAGTAAATATTCTTCTGACTTAATTCTTCTGATTAATCTCTACTTGTTTTCTATCTACCTTCTCAATCCATTTTTAATAAAAAAATCCCCAACTTAGTATTTCTGGGATTGCATACTTTACAGTTCCATAACTGTATTAGTCAGTTGAGTAACTGGCTAATAATAAGGAATGCCTTTCTCTCCCTTTGCAATCCTAATGTTAATGAACAAATGTTTTGTAGGTCTGCTTCCACAGAAAGATATGGATTTTTTACTTTAAATTTGTGAATAATCACCTCTTTGCATGTTCTTCATTTTTTCTTTGTTTAGCTATACAACAATGCATTGCTATGCATATAAGAACAAACATACGCATCCATATCCTAGTATGTAAAGCATATAAAGAATAGGTAATTAAACACTTAAAGCTGAGTTCTATACAGATCGTGATTGAATTTAACAATACAAATATCCCCTCTATAAATCACCTGCAAAACATCCAAATTGTGTAAGATAAATATTTTTACAAAATCATAAGGGAAAGGAGGGCTAGATCATAATCCCACAGGAAACAGATATATGCATAGATGCTATGTTTCCTAGCAACATAAGACCTGATCTTTTATTTACTCAATTTCTACAATCTTGCTACAGTAAAAAGGAGAGACGTTAAAAATATTAGGTGTTTTGAATCCTTAATCTCTAGTTCAACAGGTCAAGAAAGAAATAGAAAACATGTATTTATATATGTATTTCTGGATAAATATTATGAAAAGCTTATTCCTCTGCACATGGAAAGCAGAAGTTCCTGTTATTAGCTAGAATATCACAGAAGTCAGAAATGTGTTAAGTGCTTTGCAAATTCCAAGAAGAAGAAAACAAAAGCCAACTTATATTACAGTTTACAACTCCAACTGTTGTATTTAAAACCATTTTTACTGATGTGACAGTATGGAAAAATACTGTCCTTTATTCAGTCTTATACACAATGAGTATTCATAGGGAGTACACTTGTAAGAAGAATTGTTCATGTGTCTAGACGTTTAGCAGCTAGAGCTTTTTACATAAAAAAGATTAGGAAACTTGCAGGAGTGTCATCCTTGCCTACAATTAGGCAAAGATGGCAAATGTGCCTACATTTTTTGCCTTCACAGATACCAACATCTATTTTTTAACTATAGTTCTTACCCTGTACAATTTTATTTCTAGCCGAAGATCAATTATTATCTAGTACGAAAGAGTACCAAAGGGTTACAATCTCAAACTTTTTCAAATAAAGTCTTTTCTGTTAGTTGATTAAGGTAGTCTTTGTGTGCAGTTGCAGGAAATTCCTGATTTATATACGCACGTGTACCTGCTTCTATGGGTACCATCTATATATCAGATTGTTTTTATGCTGACAAGGAGGCTAAATTGCTCTGTTATATTGGATCTCCCAAGGATGCTGATTTGGGTTTGCACATTTTCAGAAAAGCTTGGAAACTCTCTTATCTTTTACAAACTGGAAAACACTCCACAGGCAAAGACTCATGACTGACTGTGAAGTCTGCCATTAACAGTAATCCCAATGACTTTGTGTGGTTACTAGTGTGTATGCATGTTTAGGACATGATCTACCATCCACGTGTGTCTTCTGCTTAGGGCTTTTTGTTTTATTTTTATGATTGAACAGAATAATCCAAATTGCTAGCTGACTGTTCTTCAGATATCACGTCGCACAGCATGCAGATTTGTCTCTCTTTTGAGTCCTGAGCCAGGTTTAATTAGTACAAGTGTTAAAAGTTAATGGTTGCACTGGGCTACTAGAGAATCTTGTAAGCCTCTGAGTGGCTCTACAGTAAGAAATGGTGTATTGTGTGGTCTTGTGTACAAGAAATGCAGCAAAACTAATCTGAAGCTCAAAATATATGTTTAGGTCCATGTGTTCCACAAAACATTGAGCTCACTGAATATGAGAACTACTTGGGGAATTATTCACTACTCAAATCTGAGAAAGGACTACACATCTTGCTGCCAAAAAATGTTTACAGAAGCTTATATAGGAAATCAGAGCAGCTCTGAGACATTGGTAGATGATGCTGAACATGAAGATAAAAGGAAATGTGCTCGGGACCAGCAAAAGCATTGAACCAGGCCAAGTAATAGCCAAAATTGGTTACTTAGCTCATGAAAACAAAATATGTACTTCTGTAAATAAACCCAATTCAGGTTTGAAATATATTTTTTAAAAATTTCATTTTCAAAACAAATCAGAATGCCCTTCTTCATGTGTACATGTAGCTGTATTTATGTAGCTTGCTTTATAACAAGAAAGATTTCAATTTAGGAAGGCTTTAGAAACAGTAGCAACAAGACTTTGCCATGCTGTATCTCTGCAGCTCCACCAATGACTATCAGTGAAAAAACACGGACAAGCACTAGTACCTTGGTTCTTTCTTCCTTCAGTGGAGTTTAGCAGCCCAGGAGAATCAAACCCCTGACATGCCTTTGTATTAATTTTAAAAAGAAAGAGCTCCATGGTATGATGTGACATATTATTTTACAGTATTGCAAAGTGGCATTGATGGAGGTTTTTTTTTTTTTTTTTTGCTACCTTTGAAGCAATGATAATATTTCTATTGTTATTATTATTTATTAATAACAGTGTTTTATTAATTCATTTTCCTTTTTCTTAAGCATTCTGAATTACAGTTGCAAAAATGTCTTCTGCAGAATGCTACTAATTAGCAGCCCGTGAGGAACTGTAAGAAGCGTCTTAGCAAAAGCAATCAAAACTCTTGTAATACAGGAATTAGAAGGGATAAGAACCCAAAACAAATACATTTAAAAATCCATGGAGGCTATTAGAGAACATGACAATAAAAGGCAACAATTATGTATATCTATGTACCTGTAAGAGGCCTCAATTTTCATCAGCTTTTCTGATATACTTCCAATTCTTTCAGCTAAATTCTTGTGTAAATTTTTAGTACATTAAAAGGATAGAACCTTTCAAAAGGTCATTTTCTTTTGCAATTATTTTGCAAAGAGGTTGTTTTGGAGAGTGGACTAAATTAAATATAATTGGAAATTTTATTTCTCAGGAATCTTGAAATTAAGTAAAAAAAGAAAAAGCTGTGGTTAATTTGGAGAAACAGACAAATACTAACTTCAGATAAAATAATACAGTCAGTTCTACCAATATATTGAGGAACTGTCATTTACATGTTTTAAATAAGATTTTAATACATAACAATTAACAGCACTTTTTAACTGAGCAACATTTGACATAGTCCTGAAAAAAAAAAGAAAAAAAAAAGAAAAAAAAAAAAGGGTTCACCTCTGGCCAATGAAGAAAACCTTTTGTGGATATTGCCTTCAACTACTGTTGCCAATATTGATCTCAGCTAACCACTGCAGTACACTGAAATCAATACAGCTATGTTACTTTGAGACACATAAAACTAGAGCACTCCATTGTTGAATCAGGTCCATTGACTTGAAATAGCTTTATTTGCACTGAAATGTTAACAAAACACAGAGATAGTGCTTGAATGTTAACAAAATACAGAGATAAATGAAGGCACTCCCCCCTTTCTCATGATTCAAAAGCCTGCACAAAGCAATCTGTTTGGATCGAGTAGGATCTGAAGTTAAAGAAATTATTTCCTGTTTAGTTTCCTTTCCTTGGGAATGTATAATACACATATGAACTAATTTAACAGTAGCTAGTGGTGAACCCCAGAGATCAATACTAGATATAGTCCTGTTTAACATCATCATTAATTATCTGGCTGATGAGGCAGAATGCACCCTTAGTAAGGGTACACAAAACCGAGAGGAGTGCACGATACATCAGAAGTTTGTACGCCATCCAAAGGGACCTGGACAGACAGGAGAAATGATCTGAGAGGAACTTAATGAAGTTCTACAAGGAGAAGAAGCAAAGTCCCGCACGCGGGGAGAGACAACTCCAGGCTCCACTATTTGCTGGGGGCACCAAGCTGTAAAGCAACTTAGCAGAAAAGGACATGGGGGTCCTGGTGGAAACAAACTTGAATATGAACCAGCTATGTGTCCTTTGCCTCAAAGACAAATGGCATCCAGGGCTGCATTAGGCAAAGTATTATCAGCAGTTAGAGTGAGGTGCTTCCTTCCCTCAGCATTGGTGAGGTTGCGCTTGGAGTACTGGGTCCAGTACAGGGCTCCCCAGAGAGACATGAACCTACCAGGGAGAGTACAATGTAGGGCCACAAAGAAGAGAATGAGGACTGAATCATTTTTCCTATGAGGAAAGGCAGAGAGAGCTAGGACTGTTCAGCGTGGAAAAGAGAAGGCTCAGTGGGGATCTCATCAATGCCTACAAGTACATGGAGGGAGGTTGAAACAGAATGGAGCCAGGCTTCTTTCAGTGATGCCCAGTGACAAGAGGTAATAGGCATCAAGTGGAACACAGGAGGTTCCATTTGAACATTAGACAGCACTCTTTTACTGTGAGGATGACAGCGATGGCACAGGTTGTCTGGAGAGTTTGTGGAGCCTCCCTCCTTGGAGATATTTGAAAGGCATCTGGACATGATTCTAGGCAAGCAGCTCTAAATGTCCCTGCTTGAGGAGTGTTGAACCAGATGATATCCAGAGGTCCCTTCCAACATTAATAATTCTGTGATTTGTTGATCATTGACCTTAACTAAACTCGACTGCCTCTGGTTTTTGTGTAATTTGCTTGGCAGACGTGGTATTTTAGTTAAGATTGCTTGTAACCAAACAAAACATATTTTGTAGATGAAGACCTAAAATCATCCATTACAAGAGCTTCTAGTGATTATGTGTTGCCATGAAGATAGAACATTAAGCATGCCAGCTGTATGTCCTATCTGTTTTTTCATTATTACAGAGTAAATATTGTTTTGTTTTTCGGACTTAGCAGTACTGAGGACAGTGAGTGTTATGAAATTCTTGAAAAAATAAATTCACTTTGGATTTTTTAGCTGTTAGATAATCACACATTGTGTAATTGTGATTGCAACGATATGATTGTGTACACTGTCTTTTACATTTTTTGCAACTGAACCAAACTGCCAGATAAACGGATGAGACAATCTTCAAACTCTACATATCTCAGAAATTAACCCCATGTATTTACTTCTAATAAAGCAATAGAGACCTCTTTCCAGTTAAATTTTACAGTTATATAGTTGATGTCCATTAGTATTTCCCTGTGGAAGAAGTAAGTTTGTCAGTTACGGTTTAGCCTAAGGTAGAGTTCAGAGATAATTTATGCTATTTTATTTATTTTATAGTAGCTTACAGATATTTATACCATATTTTCCATTCTTATGAATTTGTACATATAAGCTGTTTTTATATATGTATATACCTACATACATTTGAATAAGCATAAATGTATATGACAATATGTATGCATTTATGCAAAAGAGAATCTGGTGCTAACAAAAATCTTATAGTCGCCTTCTTCTCCAAATAGCAGAATTTCATTTGCTCTGCTGTGCCAATATCTTACTCCTTCCCTTACTGACTAACGAATATTTTTTATATGTAGAATACAACAGGATGCACAGAAAATTGTACTGGAAAATCAAATAGTCTAGAGCTTTAGATCAATAAAAAAAGGAAACCCAGTCTTCATGGATGGATATAATTATTTTGAATTGCCCCATTTTGTGTGGTTACTAAGTATCTTCAGAACACAACCTATATTTTTGTATCAAAGTTAGTGAATACTTTTGCAACAGGGTCTATAATTTTAGAAACCTGAAAACAGAAGATTCACATTTTTCTTGAACAGTGTACATAAAGGATGCCAGAGCACCTCTGATTTCTTAAGACGAATTTCATTGATTTAAATTAAGTAAGCTCCATTTCTAAACAATTTTATTAAAGGGGTCTGCTGGTCCAGACCAGTTGAAGTTAAAAGTATATATACATATACATATGAAACGAATCTTTGCTGTCACCATGTTCTTTAAGGAAGGATCCATCTGTCCACTCTTCTGTTCTCGTTGAAGAGTTTTCTCTGGTTTTTTAGGTCAGGTCATGTCTAGCAAGGTATGCTTCTGCAGTAGCTCACTCTTCCTATGAGTCCTAAAGGCATTTGCTATCCTTTTGATCTGGACCAATTTATGTCTCTCATAGGCATAGGAGCATTGACTATCACTAAATGAAATGGAATATCTTCACACTAAAGTTGTCCTCAACATAAGGATCAAGTCTCCAGGATATCATCATGCTGTAATAAACAAAATAAAATAATAAAATAATTAATGAATTAAATAGATAAAATTCAAAATTATTTCAAATTCTAGTTCATTTGTGTCACAATGTGGTGTATTGTTTGTTTCTTGCAAGTGATAAACCTTTGTTAACTTGTTTATTGATAATTGCCAACCTGTTTTGGTTATATCTGATGAGATAATGTTGTTTAGCTTTTCTATTTATAGATTTTAACCAAAGGCATTGAAGTTATTCCACATCGGTTCTCAATCTGATAGGAAGACAAGCCTTTTTCTAGGCAGATAAACAGACAGGATTCTCATACTGCTGAGAAATATATGCTGTTATTACTCTTGTGCATTATTCCCAGATGACATTGATAATAGTAATTCGTTTGAAAATACATTCTTTTTACATATTTTAATCTTTCAAAGGATTTCGTTAATTGCTGGGACAGTGAATACAATGGATTTCTATCTGTACAAAAAATAGCATTGACACAGACAAAAGACTATTTATTTCTTGTGCTATTGCACTAGTCAACCTAATTCTTGACCTAGACACTGCTAAAGATAAACCTCAGTTTAGATCAGTTCCTTTCTACCTTCCTTCTCTCCCTCACTTCCTCTTTTCCTCCCTCCCTCCTTCATCTTCCTTTCTCCCTTCCTCCCACTCTTTCTCATTCTTTCTTCCTCCTATCCTCCTTCCTGCCATTTCTTCCTTCCCCTCTTTCCTTCCTCTCTGTCTTGTTTCTCTGTCTTCTCTCTCTCCTTTACTCACTTTCTCTCCTTTGTAGACAGGTCTACTAAGACAGAAGGGGAAGAACTAAACAAAACATAACATCATCCCCCCAACCAAAGCCTTTCCCTCATGTTTTGATTTTATCTTTCATACAAGTGATATTGTTTAAGAATTCAGTTATGCTAAATGCATAAGGAGAAAATTAAGGAAAATTTATTTTACAGAATTTTGCATCTCTGATTCAACTTCTTTATCTTTGAATTATAGGAGCCGGCAGTTGTCGATACAATATTAGAATCCATTATTTTTACATCTGAAATCCAAAATGGAAATAGAGTATAGGCCAACAGTAGGTTCTTAAATACAATACCAGATGGTCAGAAAATATATCAAATTAACAATTTATGAAACAAACTCACAAAGGTCAAAACGTATTATGCATTTCTGTCAGAAAAGTGCTGTTACAGCAATTGCTTTGACTTTAATTTTTAAACTCTCTCTAAACTGAAGATGGCATCACCAAAGCAAAAAACAAAAAGTCTTACAGACAATTCTTCACATTGTGCAAAAATTCTAGAAAAAAATAAAAATACATGAATAATTCTACATTGGTCTGATCCTGCAAATTAATAAGCATGTGCATTTTACCAATAATTCAGTGGAACAGAGGAAGAAAAAACAAGTAAAGAACAAGCAAACAAACAAAAACCATAAAATTGTCAAACAGTTACAAGAAACACTGATGTTTTTGTTACCTTGAGTTTTCTTCCACTTACAGAGCCCGCATTTGTAAAAGGATGTATGGCATGTAAAGTTTTTGGTTACATATATTTTTAGAAGCACAATGGATAGATAATATCACCAGGTTTAATCTTCCAGCAGCAATGCTTCTATACTGCTTGTGATATCAAGACAACTTGTTCAGAGAGACCAAAGCGCTAGCAGAGTGTTTTAGAAATAAAACATAGTACTATTGCCCTAAACTACACAGTAGAACTTTCATCTAAAGATCCCAAAACAGTTTAAAAATATCAATAAAATAGAGATCACATAATTTCTCCTGATTAAATGTCTGGGACTGTGAATATGCATAAGCAAATGGTAAAAATTCAAAGTTCTTTCTCTAGTGATCTATAATTTGGATAAATAGTTAAGGTTTTTTTTTTTTTTTGTGTTGTTGCCTAAGAACTGTACAGGGAGCAAGCGGAGAAGCTCAGAGCAAATGTACATGATAATAATCTTTTATTTTGTAAGAATTGTAGATTTTATTTGGCTGTTTTTAAGATTCAGGTTAGTGGTGAAGGTGATTACAGGTCTAATAATCTAACACAGTTTTGTTACTTGTTTACACCTTTGCCAGACTGAATATGAAGCTCCTTTTTTTATTACTGAGTTTTTCTGGTTATTTGGAAAAGAAAAGTTTAACTTAAACTTCTTTAGCAATTAATCTTACTGTGATATATTATTAAATTATATCTAAGAACTCCTTAAAAGAATATTGAGAATTTCTAGTCTGCTGTAGGAACACATGAAAATTACCAAGGAGGTCTTCTTGAGCAATGTTTTTGATTTTCGACTTCTTTGTGAAACCTTGTCAATTTCTAAGCTATAACAAAATCCAATTATGCCTTCTGAGCTAAGTGGTGATGACCAAATTAATTATAGTTTGTTACATGCACAGGCTGAACAGAAGACCATAATAATCATTGTACTGTACTGAGTAAATAGTCCACCCATTTCTCTTGGTGACCAATACTATGTAAGGTGGCTGTTTGTTGCACCAGGAGGGTATAGCTTGTTATATTACTGGACTAAGTGAAAACGTGCTCTGCTTTTTGTCTTCTCATTTTTTTGTGTGAACAATTTACTTCAAATACTTTTATTTTTGATTTAAAATTGAATTTTACATTGGAAGCCTCTACACATTTTTACTACAGGACTTTTTTTGTTTGTATGTTTAAACCATTGAAAAATAGAGAGGGAAAAAAATACATTATTAATTTCATAAACAGTAGCTGGAATCTCCTAGCAACAAAAATGCCATTAAGAAGTAACTTTTCCTTTTTCCTTCCTTTCTTTTCCTTCCTTTTCCTTCCTTTTCCTTTCTTTTCCTTCCTTTTCCTTCCTTTTGCTTCCTTTTGCTTCCTTTTGCTTCCTTCCTTCCTGCCTTCCTGCCTTCCTGCCTTCCTGCCTTCTTTCCTGCCTTCCTTCCTTCCTGCCTTCCTTCCTTCCCTTCCTTCCTCTTTTCCTTCCTTCCTTCCCTTCCTTCTCTTCCTTCCTTCCCTTCCTTCCCTTCCTTCCCTTCCTTCCCTTCCTTCCTTCCCTTCCTTCCCTTCCTTCCCTTCCCTTCCTTCCTTCCCTTCCTTCCTTTCCTTCCCTTCCTTTCTTCTTTCTCTTTCTTTCTTTCTCTCTTTCTTTTTCTTTCTCTCTCTCTCTCTTTCTCTCTCTCTCTCTCTCTTTCTTTCTTTCTTTCTTATAATTACTATTTCAAATATCCTTCACTCCTCAAAGTGTTTGTGAATTTAAATGCTATTTTTGTATGGAATTGAGATCCTTGATTTCAAGGAAAGAGGTTAATTTCCTTCATTTCAAAGAGGCAACACTAAATAAGAAAATAGGTGATCAAAATGTTAGGGATAAATAGTGTACAGAAGAAAATATTCATAGATATTAACAGAAAGTTGTAAATTTGAGGAGTGTTTGTAATAATTAGGAAAATTGTTTTCAACCACTTTTAATGAGTCAAAATTAAGAACTAAAAGCTACTGGTACACAGAATATTAAATCCAACATTTATGACGCTCATCACCATAGCACTCTTTATTTTCACCCCTCATGTCTCCCTGATTTGTTAGTAGAGATGTAAAAAAGAAAATAAAAGAACAGTCCTCTGTAATATTGAAAGGTAAGAAATAACACAGCAGTTCTATATTAATCCTTTCAAAGGAAAATTTGAAGATAACTTGATGCTTTTTTTCCCTGCTTATTCTGCTTTCAAAAATAATTTTCTATTTTATGTTGAATATCTGACTATAGGTGACAACTTTCCATTTACTTATTCTTTAAATATACAAATAAACTAAAGCATTTATTTCACATGCTTCATTTCATTCAATATTTTTCAATGAAATATTAATTGTTAAGAATACTTATTGTTTTGGATGGGACTAGCCACATCTAGAAATAGTGATCTAAAAATCAGTCAGTTTTAGTGTAAGATAATGTAAATTCTAAGGCCTTTATTGCAAAGGGTAACAAATAATGCATTCTCAAAAAATCCATTCTGTTTGATCTCTACAAATTTTAATACAAATTGAAGAGCTGATTTCTCTTCAGTGACTGTAAGGATGCCTGGATAGGTACCTAAGACTAGATGGTAAAAGCTAAAGCTATCATCATGTTGCTGAAGTGTTCCATCATAGACACGCTTCAGTTTCCCTTTTAAAAGCTAAGTTAAAAAGCAGTAAAATATTTTATTTAAATGATTTAAATGTTTAATTAAAGGCAAATCATTCTGAAATCCCATTTTACTTTCCTTAAAAAAAAGACATTATTAAGAAAAAGAAAAAATGCTTTAACTCTAAAACCACTGTTTTATTTCTTTTAATTATTCAAGCAATGACCTAAAACAAAAACAAAACAAAATAAAATAAAAAAAAAGTCAATTGTTCACAGAAGCATAGCACTATCCTTTAACCATTTTGAGAAATTCACCAAAAAGGGAGCTGTTACTCAAGAGTCTTCAATCCAAAAATAAATAAATAAATAAAATTCAAACCAAACCAAACCAAACCAAATCCCTATATTTACAGCTAATCTCTTTTTCCAGATGGTTTTGGTTTACTTTTAACTTCAGTTGACCTTCATCTGTTACATGAAAGTATCAAAGTTATCATGGCAGTCCTCAATACCTTGAACTTTCATGATGAATGCCATAGGAAACGAAAATGGTGAAGAGTGTGAGTGAGAAGTGAAGTGGGTTATACAGTGCTGACACTGTGTGCCCTCCTGTAGGTATTGTCCTCCTGTGACCGTGGCCCTAGCACCTTTAGCGCTCTGGTATGCACCCACGGAGAAGCCAGAGCTACCACATTTCAGTGATTCTGCTCATAACCAGATGCAATGAAAAGAAAAAAAGTGTAGCATTCCTCCTTCTAGAAGGTTATAACTGGATTGTGGCAGCTCTGTTCTCTCTTCATAGAAGGGTTAGGACACTTAAATTCACTTAGTGGAAAAAAGGAAAAAATATACTGTTGCATAGATTCAGTAGATCTCTGGTAGCATAGACTGCCTTGTATGTGTGCAGCATAGCATGTTTATGACGTTTGTCAACTGTGTATGAAGCAGAGGTGTGGAAGAGAATTCCTCCTTGTGGAAAAAACTGCATCTGTTGGTGTTCGTTAACAGTTGCTGAACTTTCCTGGAGACCAACACTGATGTGAAAGATGAGACAATTCAGATGTCCATGCACAGCTGTCATCACACAAAATGAAGAGTGTCTCAATCAGCTCATCCACACAAAACAGCGGATTACAACCAGGGGAATGTGTATGGAGCTGAATATCAGCTTCAATGCATTGGCAACAATGGTGGAAATGTTGGAATATCAGAAAGTTTGTGCCAGGTGAGTCCCACAAATGCTCAAATAAGAACAGACAACTCCGTATGAAAATTTATCAGAACTTATTCAACCAATATGATACTGAAGGTGACAGTTTCCTGGGTCACATCGTTACCGGTGACAAGACATAGTGTCACTACTACGAGCTGGAGTCAAAATGGCAGTCCGTAAGAGCGGTGACCTGTGAATTCCCCATTGAAGAGAAAATTCAAGATGCAGCCCTCAGCTTGTAAAGTGTTTTGCACTGTCTTTTGGGATAGGAAAAGGAATGATCCTTCTTGATTTCCTGGAAGTTGGACAAATCATCAATTCTGACCACTACATCATGATGCTGACTAAGCTGAAGGCTCTAACTTTCAGAGTCAGACTAGAGAAGAAGACAACCTTTCTCTTGCAACATGATAATGCCAGGCCCCATACCAGTTTGAAGACCTTGGAGAATATTGTCAATCTTGTCTGGACTGTCCTACCACAACCACCACAGAGTCCCGATTTGGTTCCTTTTGAATTCCATCTGCTCAGACCGATGCAGGGCGGACTGCAATGGCAACAACTTCCTAGCAATGACATCATCATA
>WBMW01004042.1:35127-63593 GCA_013396635.1 Penelope pileata | reverse complement strand
TCTATGATTCTATGACAGAAGAGGTGAAAACAACAACTGTTGAGCAATTACTGGTGTCAGGCTGCAAATCATATAATTTTGAAGGAAAATGAGCCTGGTATCTTCTTGACTTTTCTAATATGGAAGTTATGTAGTTTATTTGTAACTTCATCTTCCTTATAAATTTATTTTGATTGGTTTCTTCAGTGGAGAATTTTTAGCTAGCTTCTGAAAGCTTATGGCTCTTATTAATGTCACGTGATGTATGCAAGGTTTTCCAATTTTGTAAATATTTTGGCTGTTGTACACAGATGTAGTGTCTGTTCTCTGTGATGGGCAGATATAACTGTATAATTTACCACTGCATCTCCCAACCATTTGAAAAATGTTTCATTTTTTAATTTGCAGTGAAAATTGAAGGAAGTTGTTGCTAGAGGGTTTGAGGTCCCAACAGTGACGCTGTGAGCCTCCACATGTGAGGACTGTGAAAGTGTGTGTATCAAGTAACAACCTAACAATTTTGTTTCTTTAAGGACATGTTCCAAGCAAGCATTTTGCAAGAGCTGGACAATGTAACAGACAGAGAAGGTTATCACAACCATCTGAAAAACTTTAAAAATTGCTGTTAAAAAAAATTGGACTAAAAATGCAGTAAAAGTCAGGACTAGGAAAGTGTTTCTTTTTGTTTGTTTTGTTTTTTACTTTATTTCTCATGTCACTTTAAAGTTCCAGTTAGGTTTGCTACAATCATTACTAGCAGTAAGATTTGAATTTGGCTTTGACATATATGGTACCCAAGTGACGCTGGAATAATTTTATTACTCTCTCCACTGACTGATTCCACTACCTCCTGTGAAACCGTTTCACCTTGTGGAGAATTATTTACATAACGGACACTTCCATATCTGCTGAGTAATCTGAGTTGTTCCTTCTCCATTTTGTGGTTTAACCTGGCAGACAGCTCAGCACACACTGCCGAGCACTCAGTGCCCTCCAGGTGGGACGAGAGAGAGAGCTGGAAACAAAATAGAACTTGTGGGTTGAAATAAAAACTATTTACTAAGACAGAAAAGGAAAATGTAATCAAAAATGGATGATAACTATATATATACATATATATCTGCATATAGCCACAATGCAATGACTCACCACCTGCCCAGCTACCAATACAATGACCCAATGATGTGCAGCCCACCAGCATCACAAGATCTCACCCACTGACTGTGTACGTGTTGAAATAGTATCAAACTGACATTTGATATATTCTTTTGCTACATTTTTTGAATGTTGGCAGTTAAAGACATCACTTTTTTTTTTACAAGTTTAAATTAAATATTCACTAATAAAATAAAATTAAAAAAAATCATTTCATGATTTAAGATGAAAAAGCCTGGAAGATGTAGCTTGAATTTTAGAACTGTTGCATTCTCAGAACCCATAAATTCTTCCCTTCTGCTATGAAGACTTAAAATAAAACAGCACTGGACCAAATGCATGATTTCTGCATAAGTAACACTTTGCAAAACTGCACTTGCCATTCCATGTAGAATACTCGGGCATAGGACAATTTGTTCAATGGGTCGTGTCTTCAGAGTTTGTTTTTTTACTTTGTGTTGGTTCAGAAGGACCCGAGCTATCATGCACCTAAAGCATACTGCAGAGAATATCTGCTCACAAAGAGTTCAGTTTGAGTGGGTGGAGTGCGCTGTTGAAGATTTATCTTTCTTTCCTTTTCTGCAAAGAGGTTCTTGATTATTGCACTTAACATGATTTTTAGCATCCTACACATATTCATGCTTCTGTATGATTTTGTTGGAATGTTTGTGCGTTTTAAAATGAAAATGAGATGAATTAATGTCAGAGCATCCTGGAGAGGAGAAAAAAATTTTCTTTTTCATCATTTCTTTTATTTCTGTGATGCAGCATGAAATCACTCAAAGTTTTATTTCTCTTCTGTTTTCTGTAGCATTTCACGTTATCAGCTGATGATGTTTATACTTTCTCCTGCATTGGAATAGAGGTTGAAGCAGTATGATGGTCTACTCCATCTACTTTTCAATAAAGTTATGCTAGTTTACAAAATACGTGAATCAACCCCCTTCAAATATCCTTATACTGCTAGAAATGTATTCTGAAGATGTAATATTCCTATTCAGTTTACAAAATCATGATTTCCTTCTTCAGATTTGAGTAAGTACACTGTGGACAACTGTTGCTATTTGATTTCTATACCAATATTTATTTCCCAGGGGCTATGAAGCTTAACTCAGCCTTACACAAAGGGTCTGATGTAAACTTGCATTGCATTTTATCCCTGTGGCTGTGTAAAAGCTGTCAGCGCAGAGATGTGATTACAGCTCAGTGATTCACTTTCTCTTCTGCCATTCAACACTGCAGAGCGGGAGGTGCACACAACGTAGGGAGGGAATCAGCTGCTGCTTTTGCTGACTTGATTGAAGATAGAAATTCATGAAAAATTCTTCAGTGAGGTTTTGGTCATAATGTGCCGAAGTCTGGGAGGTTAAGAACATACAGGGTTAGAGCAGAGTGTGTTTGCTTTTGTGTTTACCTGTCTTGGCTGCAAACTCTGATAGGTTGCTGATGGCTCTTAATTGAAGTGAAATGGCTTAACCTCCTGAAGCATTCAAAGCTCCTCCTGTAATAGATAGATCTGAACAGCTCAAGGTGGCTTAATTAAGGGTTATGTTTATGTTTACAAACAGCTTAATCAAGAAGAGTCATGTTTTCCAACATTCCTGATTCTCCACTCTTGATATTGTGTTAGTGTTAACTATAACAACAAAAAAGCGGGATCTTTGAAGGGTTCTGGACTACTGGAGAACATCTCGAGGCGCATTTAAGAAGTTAAGTCTTTTTAATATTTCTAAAAAATAACAGTCTTGATTTCCCTTTTGAAGAAAGTAACCTCTAAACAAGAAGAGAGAGAAGGGCTCCATGTTTCTTGGTCTTTTACTATGCTCTGCATTCTGTTTAATTTTTTAAAAAATTTGCCTTGGATGCATGCCATACTCTACCAAAACAGATAGTTATCAAATGGCAGCATCTGCAAACTGGCAGATGCCAACCAGTTTGCACTGTTTTTTTTCTACCCGCTGTTCTTATTTTGGCTTGTACATCATAGCTGCCATCCAGACTGGTATGATAATTCAAAACAGCTACTAAAAACCATATTTATTTAAATGTGTCTGAATTTACGTTGTGCCATAGTTAGAGCTGGCGAGCAACCTCTGTCAATTCAAAACTCCATGCTTTTTTTGAAAGTTGTTATAGTAACATCCTGATTAGAGAGAGAAGATTTTTTACCACTTTCTATTTAGTATTCAGTTTTGTACCTGTCTTAGTTTTAGCCTCATTTATTTGTATAGTCTTAGGTGTACTAATAAGTTATATATTGCGTAAGTATATATTTGCATGTATTTAATGTGCAAATCATTAACCTTGGGAGAAATTCAAGTTTAAAACTGTATCTTCGCTAAATACTTCTGGTAATATATCCTGATTTAAAATCCATGTGAAATCCATGTAAAAAATCAGACAATTCATCCTAGAAAAAGAACAAGCCAAAATAAATGTGTATAACAAAGCACACCTGCAATCTCACTTAACACTGGTTAGTGACTACAACTGAAAAGATGCCAAAAACTTTTGCTGACTAGATGAAATACCTTTTATTTAACGTTGTCTTATGGAAGAGTACAATATAATTGCTTGAAAATCCCTCCAACATTATTTAATAGTCTCATGTCTTTCCCAGAAGGTCACAAAGATGCACTCACAAATCAAGTGTTGAGGTGCATGGGAGAGACACTGTAGCTTATTCATTTTGAAACTCTAAAATACCTGTTATTCTAGTCCCATATTTTCTATCTGTTTTGCGTTTATTTCTCAGTGCTTTCCAAAGCACTGAATACCTACAGACTCTGTAGGTTTATATACCCTTCAAAAGCTGGATTTCAAACTCATTTAGGCAGTGGTTTCTCATTCAAATTTTGGCTTATATGATTTACCATATCAAACCTAACATTCATACCTTTGACATTAGTTCTGTTTGTAATTTGTGTTTCAAAGGTGTTCAGAATCAGCATGCCTCTGTACCTCTGAAGATGGAAATTTAACACTGACCTCCTGAGGAACTAAGGCAACAGTAACTCTTTCCAGGTCACTTCCACATCACTGTTAAATTATCCTAAAGGTGTAAAAGAAATCTACACGCTTACAGAGTCAGTCAATGCTTTGAAATACTGCCCCTGCAATGTATACTAGCACACAAGCTTACGTCAGATATGCTGTTAAATCAAGCTATTAGAAGGGAACCTAACATGAACCTGAAGTATCCACAGTTTGCCTGAGCCAATGGAATAGTAAATGTCCCTCGTAATTGCTGAAGTAACATTGTGGTATGGTGATGAGGGGCGTGACTCTGTTGTGTGTACCCACACAGAAAACAGGATGTGCTTTGCTGTGTGTTTCATGTTCCTATAAATTTGTTTTTGAAGCTTCAAAACCAGTTTGAAGCTGGACACATCAAACACAGAGGAATGCACAATGCCAGCTTGGAGAAAGTAATACGTGTGAAGTCATTGTGTCTTGTCTTTTCACATGGACACCCACCTGCCCATGCCATTAGGCTGGGCTGCAGCTCTGTGACCAGATAGTGCTGAGCCTCTCACCTCCACCTTTCTTTTCAGGAGGTTGTGGTTGTTGTTGCTTGTCTTGTTTTTTAATAAATGTAAAACAATGGACTTCAGTCTTATTTCAGTTTAGTCTTACATAGGTAGAAAAAAAATCTTTAAAACTCTTGCGACAAGAAAAATATGGTGATCTTTCCATAAGGAATGTTGGTGATAATCAAAGTCAACAAGAGTTTCTGATGAGAGGTTAGAATATTTAAATGTCAACTGTTTGTTCTCAAACATTTCACATCTGGCTGGGTGATAATTACAGTTGTTGGAGAGATGGTTGTTGAGTGAGTATGATGAAGAAATAAATGGCACCTTTCATCCAATCTGTTACTTCCTGGTTTGAAATGTTCCTCTATTGTGAACTAAGACCCTCAGCATGGTATCTAGTAGACTCTGCCTGCAAAAATGTCAAACTGTCTATCACAGATCAGATCAGATAGGGCAGAAGTCTGGGATCATTTAGTAGTTAAAAACTTTAAAAATTGAGAATTCTAAATAGCTTAGCATTTTAATAGTGCATTACATGTGGGAAATGTACAAACAATACCTGATGTGTCTCTACAACTTTTTGTGAGGCAGACACATTAGTACAGGAAATTTGAGAGGGAAACTTCTAATGTTGCTGTGTACATTGATCCGTCTTTGGCCAGCTCAGTGCAGAACAGAATCCTGACCAGAATTCAGGACTTCCAGACTAAGAATTTTGTGGTTTTATATACCTTACTACCCCAGCACTGTTCAGCAAAAATTAACTTCTGTGCCCAGACCACCTGTATAACATGTGGTTGCTTTTCTCAAAAAAATTCTCACTTACATTACTTTAGAAAAACTTCCCTTGACAGCTATGGGTCTTTGAACTTTGGCCAATGTATTCCTATCATATCTCCATTACAACAGCATAGGAAGGTAAGTGGAGGATATTTTCTTATGATTTTTTTTTTCAGATTCCAAATTTTTGATATTCTACATTTTTCAATTCTCATTCATTTTTCAATTACATTTTACATTCTCTTGAGTTTCTGCTGACTATTCATATATGTAAAGATGGGGGGTCTGAGTGACATCCTTTGCTGGTGGGTCTGGTGGTGGGGGGGATGGGATTTGCTGAGCAGTGTTATTCCTTCTTTCTGGTAGCTCACAATGAAGCCTGAGTGCCTAGTGATGATAGCCAAGCAGCACCTGATACTCCTGTCAGAGAAGATTTTTATGGGAATGTATATGGATGGGAAAGGGGAGAGAAACTGTGTTTTCTTCACTTAGTGAAGTGGGTGGCAACCTGCCATGGTAGGGAGTTGGAACTAGATGATCTTTAAGGCTGCTTCCAACTCTAGCCATTCTATGATTCTATAAATTACCTACCATCTTTCCATAGCAAATGAGCCCTGATGAGGAATATTCTTGTACTCACCTATCAGAGACCCCAGCTGAGAAACACAGCAATCGCACTTTCCTTACGTCAGCCAGAATCAAGTAATTCAAAAGAAGGTGCAAAAATCACCTCCAGACATTTCTAGAGCAAAAGGATTGAAACTGTTTTCCCTGGGACATGTGTCCTCAACTGTCAGTAGCTTGACATAGGAGAACTGCACTGTACATGAAAACCATGATTTAGAGGACCAATATTAGTGTGTGCCCCTTGCAGAGCCATTGGTTGCTGTTTGTAGGCTCCTACACACTACAGTAGACTACAAATGGCACAGTCACACAAAATGCAAATTAAGAAAAACATAACTATAACTTTTGCATTGCAGTTTATTCTGTTTCTTGACATAGAAAGGCATCCTTGCAAGTGTAGGTATTACAAGTTACAAATAACATCTGTAATTACATTTTATTCAATCTATTCTCTATGATGGCGATCAAAAGTAAATTTTCGGTAGCCATTTTAAACTAAGATTATCAGTTATTTATTAAGGCACTGTGCTTGAAATTGCATGTAGCATCTGTATACAGCAAAATATCTCACTGATCTCACGTTTAATCTCTTGTGTTTATCTCATTCTTCCGTGAAGTAGCCATAAGGGTTAGTTTGCTTTTAGTTATACTACAAAAGCAGGAAACATTTTGGAATTGTAAGAAAGACCTAGACAAAAGTAAAGTACCGACATCGCTTTAATTTATATAGAATGGCGAGACATTTAAATGAACAACTCAAAATCATTTATGTTTAATTTTCGGTATTCATTGTGTTTGAGTTATGAGTACACACTTGTGATTCTGGAATTAGATATATATAGTACTGCTAAAGCGTGGGATGTAGTATCAGAAAATCTTTATCTAATTTACCTTGGTTATCTTGAAGAAAAAATATAATTATCAAGGACTAGAGTACCTCAGGCTGGATTCTATAGTACTCCCACTCTATTTATTTATTTATTTATTTATTGCTGTGTGTGGCCACTGCAAACACAGTGTTTTAAAATTCCTAAGGTGCAGACAAGTGCAGGAACCAAAGGATTAAATCCTAAGAGAATGGTGTGCCCAGGCCAGCAGGAGGTGAGTTAACAGCTCTGTGTGGGGAAGCCTGCCTTGTGCTTCACTGCCTTATCTGCAGATAAAAAGCAATCCCTCCATCTGCAAAAGGCAGCAATCCCATGCCTTGCATACCATCAAAATGTAAACCATTGCAATAAATAAAAGGAAATGGCTTGAAGGGCTGAAATAAATGTTTCATCCACTCATACTATTTACAGAGGTGACAATCTGTAATGGGCGTTGGAGCAGAAAGGTGCCATGGGACTATCTCTTCTGGATACTGCCTGCAGGTCTGGAGATGTGGACAGAAGATGAGGGGCTGCACCAGAAATAGCACAGAATGAACAGAATTGTCGAGCAACCCCTCCAGCACTGCCTTCCAGGCTCACAGAGGAGGTGGGAAGCACCAGAAGCACTGGTAACATCTGTACCATTGCTACAGTACGGGAGTGCTGTAGTTTTAATTTCCAGTCTGAGTTACACAGTAGTGTCACATCACAGGAACTAGAGTTTCAGAAGCTTTGACTATTTTTTTAAATAACATGGTTTTCTCGGCTTACTTCAGAATCACAGAAAGAGTGAGCTTGCAAATCTTTTAATAAGGCAATTACGTGCAGACAAAGATTAGATCTCATGGCACAATGGGTTTTTGCTATATTATGCAGTATCTTTTTGATGTTCCACTGTCACTAGACAAAAGCTCTGAATAGTAATGTGACAAGTCTATTCACGAGACAACAATACAAGATTCCTTAATTGTGCTCACTTGTATGCCACACAAACCTGCACTTAATTTTTCTGCCTGTTTTGAAAAAATGAAAAGAAAATACTATTTAGTTTCAACAGTGCTTTTAGTGCTTTCTCAGGGGAATCTGCATTTTGTATTTGTAAAATGAAAATGTTGAGATAGTCAATCATTTAATTTTTCTCATACAGTAAAAATCTTGTAATCTCCTGATTCAAAATGTCAATCTTAATATAGGAATGAATTTCTTATTAATAAAAAAGGCTAACAAAATGAGAAAAATACAGGCTATAAAAGACAGGCTGTGCTATTTTCAATATGTGGAGTCTGAAACTCCATGTTTGTTTTTCCAGTGCCTGCCTGAGAGATAAATCAAGAAAGACACAGGAGCACATTTTCTTGCCGCAGTTTATTTTGTAAGTGGCATTACATGAGTAATAAGTTCACATTTTTTCTTGCTACAATGATGTGCATAAAAGAGATAATTATCATTATTCCCAGATTTTAGAGGAAAGCTGAGGTAGAAGCGTGATGGTTTGCCTGAGGCCATGCTGCGTGTTGACAGCAAATCAAAGGTTAAGGCCAGTGCTGCCTGTGTCCCAGTGTATGTCCCTATGGACATAGAGAAGGTCAGAACATCCTCCAAATGAGGAAGGACAACTCCTGGCATAGGTGAACTCCTCCCAGAGACAAAATTATAATCAATAATATGTATTAATATCAAACCTACCAAACCATTCTAGATTCCTCTCAGAGGAACTGAAGGAAAGTCACCAAGGAAACAAGTAGTGGTGGCAGTTTTAATTTCAGATGTGCAGGTAAATAAGTGTTGGTGGGTATAGATGCTTTCATAAATAATACATTAGCACAAAAATAAACCAAAAATCAAATTTTCACTCTTTTATTCTTGTGTCATAGAGGATTAAGTTCTTGGGAAGTCCATCAAATTTGTAAGATAGCCTTAATTAATTAGTTTAGCATAGTAATACCTGCCTGCTTCATTGCTCTTGCTCAGAATGTGGATATACATGCTTATTGTTTATGCCCGACAAGACTTAATTAAGATTTTTCAGAGTTGTATTTGGTCATCTTACAGCACTAGAACTTTTCAACAACAGAAAGCCCCTTACTGATCAAATATAACCAGGATCTCAGGAAACAATACACTTTATCCAGACTCATTGTCAAGTTTTAACTAAGGGTTTTAAAATTTTGCGTTTATACCAGAAACTAAATTCACAGTAGGTACTTAACAGCATATCTGGCAATAAATGTTATTATTCAATGTAAGCGTAATTTTTCAATGTAACATTTAAGCTCCACAAAATCAAATGAATAAATAAATTCTTTATTGACTTTGTCTCAAACAGTAGGACCATGTGATTAGGCAAATAACCAAATGTTGGCAGAAAGAGCGGAAAATCAATTGCCATCAATTGTTTAAACTGAGAATTTCAGAGCATTCTGGCAGGATTTATACCAACTCCATACTCAGTGAGACATAATTCCAAATTCTGCAAGCTCGGTGAGCTGTTCTCCTGTGTATTGCATCCAATTTCCCATTAGGAATTAAAACAGTAGGTACAAATTACAGAAACACTTTAAAAGGCATTCCAGTTTTCCATAAGGGATCTTCCTGTTTACCCTTTCCCTTCCCTACCTTTTCCAGATGGTTTTAACCACTGTACTGATCAGCCACGGGCAGCACAGAAGCTAAACAAAATCTTTGGCAGTCCACTGTCCAAAGTGTGTAGTGGTGCTCAATGAATCGAGAAGTGGAGGTGCAGGAGCCTTGGCTGGCCTCAGCCGGTACTGGAGTATCATCATGAAATGGAGAGCAAGGGGGCATAACTGAAAATGATGGTGCTCCATGTACAGCTTGTATACTGTATACAGTCACAATAAAATCAGAAGACTTTTCAAAAAATAACTACTCCTGCAAATACACATAATAAATTAGACCTGGCAGGTATTGGGGGCAAATAATAAGATGATCAACAACTTACAGTGTTGTAGCCACAGCATAGGTCTTTTTTCTTCATTTATAGCAGGGAAAACACTGCAGTGCATGAAAGCAAAGATTATAGTCCTGGCCATGAAAATGTTTAGAGTTTGATCTCAGAAATGGATCTACGTAAGCAACCTCATTTGCACCATGTAGCAGTGTTTACTACTATGAATTGTCCTGTTGATTTCACTTGTCTGAGTCAGGAAGGCAGTGGACATTGAGCCTTTTACTACATGTTTCCGCAGGAAAACCTTCTCTATCCCACATGCCCATCCGTTGCTACATTGGTCACGTGCTCCAGGGCAAAGTTAGAAGTCACTGGAGTAACATTTCCTTCATTCTTAGATTGAGACAGCACTTCAGATTGAGCCTGTAGCTTTACATATCTGAGGTTCTGGAAGTGCTGAGGGCCTTTTGCTGAGTTGGGTTGCATGATCTTCTAGCCTGCATGAGGGACACAGTCACTGGGGAGCAGTGTTGTCAAGTGAAAAAGCTGCTGGAGGAGGTCAGCAGACTGCACAGCACTAGAACAGATGAGAAAAAGGTTGGCTGGGTCTTCTGCAAGCCCGTGCAGCTTCAAGACTCCAAATATCCAACTGCAGTTGTGGGGGTGGAAGAGTCTCTACCTGAAAATTTGAGAGTTGAAACTCCAACCACAGAGAAGGCTGAAAGCTGTTGACTTCTTACAACATGAGGAAGTCTCCAGCCCCACCTGAAGACTTGCAGTTATGGAAAAGTTCACTTACAAGGAGCTGAGAGTGATGTCCAATGGAGCACCTCCAGTGGGTGAACCTGAGCCTCTCAGGAGCTGCAACTGGTGGGAGATTCCTTTCTGCATAGGGTAGAGGTCTCATTTGACAACCTGATTTTCTGCCTCAGAAAGTTTGTTGCTTGCCAGAGGCTCATGCTTTTGGGTCCTGATGGACATAAAGCTTCTATTTTTTTCAGTGGATGCACAGGTTGGAAATGTACTAGAAAGCTTGTTAGTAGGTGTTATTTCTCAAATCTGACTAATCTGTTGTTAAAGACATGATGTTGATACTGAAGTAATGCATATAGGGAGCACACTGAATTGTTTGTGTAATCTCAGCTGATATAAATATTATCATAATGTTAACCTATAGAAACAATCTTTCAAATCTCCTGAAATGTAACATTTTCAGTAAAACATAATAAATTAGTAATGATAATAGTTATTTGAGCTTTACATCACAAACAAAAATATTATAATGTATACATATTGATATATATACATTATATGCATGTACGTATTTATACAGTTTTTGTACAATTAATTTGGCAAACACAATTAGGCCAATATCTTAAATGACTAATCTCTCTAGGGGTTTCAGTTTCATTGTAAAATTGGAAGTTCTTGTGAGCATGGATTTTTATGCAGTGCTGATTGCAGTAATAATCCAATGGGTGGTATAAAAGTGAGGTATGCTAGAACATAATTCTGATAACTGTTTTTAATTCTTAAATGGAACACAATTACCCTAATTTTCTTTTCTATTACCAGTCAGAAATACATTTTAATCATAATATAAAATTATTATTTAAGACGAAATAATTGATCGTAGATTTTATTTCGCTGAGTTCATGGGAACCCATGTGTAATAACGGAAGCTGATGATCCTCCTTTGCAGCTCCAACTACTGTGGTACAATGTTTGCTAGTCCTTCCTCATTGCTTTCAGAAGTATAAGATAGGGCTTAGGTGCAAGGGGGCTTTAGGGCTATGACTGTGACATTCTGGGCTCCTCTTTCTCCTATGGAGACAAGAGTCCATGTCAACTTATCCTGGCGTTCACTGAAATTAAGGAGATTTGTAACTTCCAGCAGAGAAGGATGTGGTGGAGGTTGTCTAGCTAGAGGGGCAGTCAGAATTCAGTGCAGCATTATCAGGGGGAGAAACAGTGGAGAATTCAGATTTAGCAGCTTTTTAACAACCAGTTTTGTCACAGCTGTAAATGACAGTATCAGGATGAAATTGCAAGAACAGTTTAGAGTATAGATGAAATTCTGAGAGTAATTGGTAGACAGTAAGACCTTGAGAGTCCTAATGTGTAATTTCTTGCTTACTGTAGGCCAAGAATGCCCACAAAGCAAGTGAACACTGGAATTGCTGATTTTAGTGAAAATCAGTAGTGCAAGGACAGCATTTATCCAAGCTAAGAGGTGAGAGGAACTCCCTCTAGCAGCCACATGTCCCATCTGCCTCCTTCCTGCCACCTAGTTAATTTATCCTACTTCTTTTTGTCCTTGGGAGGGAAATGTTACAATTTTGCAAAATATCATGTCTCCATGTGCTTTCATACTTGTGTGATCTCAGGACACCTTCTAGTCAGCTGCCCATTTCCATTAGACCACAGCGTTCACAAAATAAAAATAAATACATTTATATACATGTGTGTGAGTATCTGTGAATACATACATTTTACATGTATAAGGGAGTATACAAATATATGGAAATATATTTTTGTATGGATACACACTATATATATGTGAATATGTTTTTATAAGTGTGTATATACTGTATGTACATAAAGATATAAGAATTACATATAAATATGTGTATAAAAGTGTAGATATAGAGTGTATTAAGCAAGATCTAGGGCAGCCTGATCTAGTGGGTGGCAACCGTACTCATGGCAGAGGGATTGGAAGTAGGTGATACTTAAAGTCCCTTCCAAACCAAGCCATGCTATGATTTTATGGTTCTTTGATTCTATGATTTAATAAAACAGATGAAATCCCACAGGAAGGGTGAGGCTGAGCTGAAAGGACTCAACAGGTCTGCTCTGTGCTTAGGAAGAGGCAGCCAACACACGTAGGCAGCATCCTGCTGCAGCACAAAGCCATCCTTCAGATGAATAGACAACAGGCTCAACCTACTGTGAGAACACTCCACTCAGGATATAGTAGAGTGCTCCTCGGTAGTTTTCTATTGAGGTCCTTTTTCTTCAAACCTCAAACAGTATAGACATTAAGTTTTAGTGCTGAGGCTTCCAGCAGCAATTTTTAGGCTCCAAGCCAAAAGACTGAAGGAGGGTCAAGCCTCAACCACCTGCCATAGTCAAGAGTGATGGTAAACACATAAACTTGATGTTTTACAACAAGGGGAACAAGAAGGTGCAGAAAAAGCAGGGACCATTCCATGGAATCTACTGGTGATGATGGCTTTCTCTCTGGGAAAAAATAAGCCACCATTAGAAAAAAAAAATCCTCCAAAACCGAACAAATGAACAGAAAAAAAAAAAAAAGAAGCAAAGAAACAATAACACTCAAAAAACCAAACAACAACAACAAAAGAAAAAACAATGCAAAGGGATGAATGGTGTTCATTTACTCCTGACACAGGACTTATTTTAAGTCTTTGTAATAATTTTAATACGTAAATCAAATGTCTACTTGTCTATATTGTACAATACCATTTAAATGTCAAAACATCTTTTGCTTTCCTATTTTCTAGTTCTGGAATCTGCAGCTATGACTACCTCAGGAAAGGCCAGACTTTGCCAAAAGGGGATAGAAAATGACTGTACTCTTTTTATAGTGGCTGGTAATTTCTGGTCTAATAAATAACAAGAAGTGAAGGTCAGGATTTGGCCTGATCCTTAAGTGCTTGTTGGATCTGCTTTTCACATTCAGAAGTTCTCTGATAATTCTATGGCTTTGATATTGTTAGATAAATTTGTTCTTATTGCCTCACTATCTTACTGCTTTTCTTCAGACTGAATGACTAAATATGTTCAATGAAATTATACCCTTTGCTTATAATCCTATAATCTAAGTGATTAAAACAGTCTTCTAGATAGTTGTTACATGCAGATTAAGTAAGGACAGACTGTATTCTGGAAGCTTATTTGATTTTCTATTAGATCTACTAAAATGAGGTGTTTTTTTTTTTTTTTCCTTTGAAACAATACACAGGCTGCTGGCCAAAGGTTAACTAGAAGATGTGATTTAGTTGATGACCATTAGGCATGGACTTGCAAGCCAAAGAGTAGGCTGACTGTGTGTGATGATGAGACATCTCGCAGATTGCAGAGGCTGTCCTGCCACTTGGCTCACCATTATCTGCTGTTCCGTTTTGCTTCTCTGCATCCTGCTACAGGCTGAGCTACTTTACTGGCTGCTCCACACGAAATATGAGCTGGTATGTGGCTAGAACCATGTGGACTAAAGATAAATATTCAGATGAAAAGATACTATGAATGCTGTGAAAATGATTAAAGCACAGAAAAGGCTAGATAGACCATTCAAAGAGAAACTCCAAGTACAAGGGAAGACTAGAGAAAGTCCCCCACTGTATTGCTGGTATTTAGACTCCAGCTGGTGGGAGCATCGATCATTGCCATTTCTCACTGTAGTAGAGAGTCCACTGTTAATGAAATCAATGTAATTTGTACTGCAGAAATCCTTTTTCTTTTCCCATATTTTTACTGACGTCCCCAGAAATCTTATCTAATCAATGCAGTAAGAAAATGGAGAAAATTCCAATGCTCCTTTAGGCAGGCTCAGCACAGGGCCGTGGAAGACACCTGCAGGCATTTCTCTGTTGCAGTAACTTTAGGCTGATGCTCTTATGTAGCATTTTCTGGAAGCTGTAAAGCCTGATGAGGTTTGAATTTTCATTCTCTCAGGAGAGTCATGATTTTATGGTCACAAGGTTGAAATAATGATGCCATCACCTTCTGTATAATTACTCAGATTTTAGGACACCGCTTGAATTACCGTTTACACAATCATTTACAAGTTTGTAAGTGAGAAGTAGAAATCTACAGTGCTAAGGCAGGTCTGCACACAATGTACGTAATTGAACAATAACATAGATGAATGAGGCTAGTAGGGTTGCAAAGAAAGACGCAAAGCTCAGGGTTTTCATAGGTATACTCAACCAGAAGGATAACTGGAGCCAGAAAACAGGCAAGCAAATGCACTTGATAATTCTTATGTGAGAACAAGTACAGAAGATGATTATCACCATGACAGTATGGAAAGGTAACACATCCCTTCTCTTGCCCTTCTAATGAGGAGTAACAAGCTTTGAGAGCAACTGTCATCTGTCATGGCTAGTGTTACCACAGCATACATATAGGAACACCGCTTTTGATGTATTTACTTGCAAGCCTGTGATGCACAAAGATTACTCTGTCCACATTTTACAAACATGGCTGGTATAACAAAGGAAGGAGTCTTTGTCAAAGCCTTAGTCACTTCCTCTCTTCCAAAAGAATTAGCAATGTCCGTCATTACTATTTCCACAGATGAGCACAATTATAGAAGAAAAATATCTACATATATGGATGCTCTATGCTGTCCACTGCTTTGCAGTTTCATAGAATCATAGAATGGTTTGGATTGGAAGAGACCTTAAGGATCATCTGGTTCTAAGCCTCCTGCTGTGGGCAGGGCTGCCACCCACCAGCTCAGGCTGCCCAGCGCCCCATCCAACCTGGCCGTGAGCACCTCCAGGGATGGGGCATCCACAGCTCTCTGGGCAGCCTGTGCCAGGGCCTCACCATCCTCTGATTAAAGAATTTCCTCCTAATACCTAGTCTAAATCTCCTCTCTTTTAGTTTAAAGACCGTTCCACCTTGTCCTACCACTAGTAGGCTATGCAAAAAATCAGTCTCTATCTTGTTTATGAGCTCCCTTTAAGTACTGGAAGGCCACAGTGCAGTCTCCTTGGAGCCTTCTCTTCTCCAGTCTGAACAAGCCCACCCCTCTGACCCTTTCCTCATAGGAGAGGTGCTCCAGCCCTCTGATCATCTTTGTGGCCTCCTCTGGGCCCACTACAACAGTTCTGTATCCTTCTTTTGCCCCAGGTCCCAGGCCCCAGGCCTGGACGCAATACTCCAGATGGTGCCCCATGAGGGCAGAGCAGAGATCACAATCACCTCTCTCTCCCTGCTGGCCACCCCTCTTTTGATACAGCCCAGGGTACAATTGGCCTTCTGGGCTTCAAGGCACACTGCTGGCTCATGTTCAGTTTTTCATCCACCAGGACCCCCAGGTCTTTCTCAGCAGGGCTGCTCTCGAGGAGTTCTTCTCCCAGTCCGTATACATATCTGCGATCGCCCTGACCCAAGTGCAACACCTTGCACTTGGCCTTGTTGAACCTCATTAGGTTCTCATGGGCCCACTTTTCAAGCTTGTACAGGCCTCTTTGGATGGTATCCTTTCCTTCTATTATGTCAACTGCATCACTAATCTTGGTGTCATCAGGTACCTTGCTGAGGGTGCACTCAATCCCAGTGTCTATGTCATTGATGAAGATGTTGAAGAGCACCAGTCCCAAGACGGAACCCTGGGGGACACCACCTATGACCGGCCTCCACCTGAACATAGAGCCATTGACCACAGCTCTCTGGCTGCAGCCATCAAACCAATTATTTATTGACTGAATAGTCTATCCATCAAATCCATATCTCACCAATTTAGAGATAAGAATGTTGTGTGGGCCCATGTCAAAGGCCCTGCAGAAGCCCAGGTAGATGACATCACTGATGTTCCTTTGCCTACTGATGCAGTCACTCCATCATAAAAGATCAATAGGTTGATCAAGCACCATCTGCCCTTAGTGAAGCTGTGCTGGATTACTTCCTCATCTTGCATGTACCTTAACATAACTTGTAGGAGGATCTGTTCCATAATCTTCCAGGCACAAACGTGAGGGTCGCTAGCCTGTAGTTCCCTGGGTCTTCCTTTCTTCTCTTAAAAATAGGAGTGATTAAATTTACTTTTTCCAGTCTCCAGCAATTTCACCCAAAAGCTATGACTTTTCAAACAGAATGGAGAGTGGCTTGGCAACTGTGCCAGCCAGCTTCTTCAGGATGCTGGGATATGTGTTGTCTTGTTTCATAAGCTTGTACATGTTCAGTCTCATCAAGTGGTATCAAACTTGCCCTTTGCTTACAGTGGGAGGGAGTTTGCTCCCCCAGGCCCCATCTAGAGCTTCAGGAACAAGAGAGATGTGGGAAGCCTGATAGCCAGTGAAGACTGAGGCAAAGAACTTGTTGAGCTTGCCTGCCCAACTAACAACTGCATATATGTGATCTGAACAAAGTACCTGTACCAAAGTACCTGTACCTTTAATTTTTCAGTTATTTTTAATTGATCTTTTTTCCCCCCACATATTATCTGTCCATTTCCTGGAATATCCCTTCTGTGGGACATCTGATTTCAATCTTTTGAAATAGTGTTTATCTGAGCAAGTCTCCAGATCTCTTTATGCCTCAGTTTCCCTGACTGTGGAACAAAAGCAAAATATATGGCTTTCATTGCGTGCAGACAGAAAATACGATGTAAATGAATCTGTCTGATTAATCTGTAATCTTTCATTCTATGACAGTCAGTGGTGCTGCTAATTCAATAGTTCCTATTCTCATTTTCAGCTTGGACACTCTGATTGCAAAGAGCTGGCATCCTCTGCTGGTTCAGACAAGAAAGGTTCTTCCATCTGAAAGAACATGGTCCAGATACCAACCCATCAAACTATCTGTCTCTTTGTGTATAAGCCATCCTTTTGCATTGAGTCATTTTACGTTTCATGTTTGACACTTTGAAACATCACTTATTTTATTTGTGAAAGCACACCAGAATTTTCTTTAATCCTGTGGTACCTTCCAAGATCAGCCATTGTACAGAACTGAAGTCTCTAATTTGTCCATCAGTAGTTCAAGAGAGTGCATAAAATAGGGCATAAGGACCTTACCAGCCCATTGGCCTCTTATTTTAGCCAACTGAAACATTAGGTATGATTTTAATTGAATTAGCAATGGATAATTCTCCTATAGTCAAGTAAAAATGTTGGCTTTCCATTATCTTCCTGAAATGTCAGACGTAAGCTCTTTTTTATCCCAGAAAGACATGAGGTGATTTTGTAGCTTTTTCTGTAGGCCTGATCCCACTTCTGTTCAAATCAATAACAAATCTTTATGGGGCTGCTTTTCTCAGGCTCTGGAAACAATCATATGCAGACTCATGCTATCGCCTTTTGCAGGGTGTTCTGCACTCCTCAGAGTACAGAGCATAAGGGTTTCTTTTAATTTTATTACAACCACAAGTCAGAAAGCGATATGAATTCGAAAGCTGTTTCATCGTGGCAAAGGGTGAGCCAAGACAAGCAGGTGGAGAGACCTGTGATGCTGTATCACAAAAAAGTGGCAACACTGGAAGGATTGTGAGAAAGGGAAAGAAATACCCCACTACCTCCAGCAGTACGATGCATTTATTACAGCATACTCATTAATTTTTCTGACCACAAACTACTGGCTGCAGCAAAAAGACAAATCAGCTGCTGAGTGAAGTCTTACTGGTAACATGAAGCCTAAGGGTGAGTTTTATAAGAACTTTCCAGGCACTTAGGCTCCCACTGCACCTTCATCTTTCAGGATTACCTAACAAAAGAGTTATAGGACAAATAGCATGGGCATCATGCCTTGTGTCACATACAGGCTGCCAACGAATAACAAATCATGAGAAAACACACCTCCTCATCTCCAAATTGCATGAGTGGATATTTGTGTTATTGTGTAATTTTTAAGAACTGTGTTTCCCACCTCCCCCAGCTTTGCCTCTAAAGTTTTGTCTCTTCTTTGAGCTATTCATACATATTCTTCTTCTCCCAAGGTCGTAGTTACAACTACAGAAAAGAGAATGTTGCTAGCTAGCCAAAAATTTTAAATCAGTATCATACATTTACAGATTTCTGAGTGATCCAAAGAGCAGATTGGCAAGATACCAGTTCCACAATAAAGACCAAAGCACAGCAGTTCAGCTACTAACATATTCTTATGGCTTCTAGCACCATTCCATAGTGAATCCATCACCTTCTGTGTAGTATCTCACCTCTGCTGTAGAGATGTTCTTGTGGTTAATAAAAATAAAATAGAAAAAAAGTGTTAAAAATATAAAAATGCACACAGGCTGCAGGCCTATGAATGTCATTCTTCCCCTAAACTTTAATGCACAGCAAACTTATTATATTGATCTGAATATCTTGGAATTGATTTAATAACAAAAATGACAGAGCTTAGTAGTTTAAATTCTTAGAAATACAGATAAAAATTCTAAATTCTAAAAAGTGCACCTGGGCCATACTGTCAGCTGTTTTTAAATTATGTGAGTATTGTGTTTCAGTTAGTACTGCAAATTTTCCATATTTCCTATTACTTCTATTCCTGAAGTGTGAAATATGCAATTTCCTTTCAAATATAGTAACACTGAAGAAAAGAGATTTTTTTTTTAAAATTTTGAGCATGTTGAAAACACAAACACGAGAAGTATATTAGCAGAGTTAGCCGTGCTTAAAGACGGTGAGGAAGCCAAAATTAGTTTTGTTTTTTCCTGAAACAGCGTAATTCATAAAACTGAACAGTATTTTGTGACTTAATTTATACCTTTTAAATGCTTTGGGTAGGGAATACACAGTGAAATGCTTTCAGAATTGTAGTCCAATGTAGCCTGATGCAGTCTTTCTCATCTGTGTGGCATCTTTTGTCTTCAACATCCCAGGCAGCTGTATGCTAAGACAGCAGAAATCTCTTTTAATCTGGTATAGATAAAAATCTTTTCAATAGCAAATCTGTATTGCTACTGTTATTAGCACCTTACCCAATAACGTAAAGGTTAGGTAGCTGACCTTTAGAAATTTCTTATTATTGTTAGCTATTTCTTCTAAATTGGTTTGACCTTGTCTGTCTGTCCAAAGGTTAATGTTGAATCCTGAAGTATCTGGAGCACAGATTTTTTTGCTGCAACCTTAAGTTGTAAAAATGTTGTAATTTCAAGCATAGTCCTTTCTAAGTTGGTACCACAAAACAAACACAAGATATCATCAATAACCAATTTTTTGCTCCATGGTATTTTGAGCATTCTTTTTTTCAGTAGTTTACACTGAAGCTCTGACAGGAGATAAGAGAACAAGAGCTGAGCATGCCTCATTGTGAAACAATGCAGCTTGTTTTGAAAGAAGGTGGATCAATAGAGCTATTTATTTAAGTCCACAGACCAGTTTAAAGTGATTCACAATGCATGTTAGAAGCAGCTTCCATTCTCTCTGGAGAAGACATCGTTAGTCTCTTTATTACAAAATCCTTGTCTTCAAAAGTTTAAATTGTAGTGGGTCAAAAAAAAAGTCCCCCAAAGCATATTTTTGGTAATTCTCTAAGTAGAGGACTGTGAAGTTTAAAAGATCAAACAGTAAAATATCTCTCCTTACACCAACAAGAAATATGTGAGCAAGTGGTCCCTCTACTCCCTTGCGCTGGACCCTTGCTAACATCATGGGGAAGACAGCAAGCAACTCATGGAGCAGTTCATGTTCCCAGAATCCCAGAAACTGAACTTACTTCTTTTTTTTCCTTTTTTCCCCTCTTTTTCAAGAAGGAATGTGCTTTCATTTTGATATTTTATTTTATTATTTTATATTTTTTTTGAGTGAGACGTGTTCTATACCCTTAAAAACTGTTGTCACTTTGGAGACAGACCCGGAAGCGCTTACATTCATACACCTTGTGCCTCACACAGGTCCTTGCATCTTCCCCCCTGTAGTTCAATTCAATAAGAGTTGTTGTTACCAGGAGGGGTGTGCTGACAGACACAACTCACAGTCTGATCCCCAGATCTTCAGGTGGTGGTTTTGTCAAACCTGTGCAACCTGGTTTACCTTCAACTGCGCATTCAAGTCTCCTCCTCAGATGGGATGTGGGATACAGCTCAATATAACACAGAAAGCTGCAATGGGAGGATTTCAAACAGAACACACCTGCCCTGTAATGTAGGCACAGATGCTCAAGTTATCCTGGAAAGTGAAAACAAAGCAGCAGTCTTTGTGGATGCTGTTCTGTGCGGAATTAGCGAAGGCTGCTCAGGTGGCTTTTTGTTCACCTTTTCATTTGCTCTTAGCTGGGAAAATGTCATGTTCTGCTGCAGAACAGTTTTCCCCTGCCCGTACACCGATTACGTCCCTGTGAATCTCCTGTGGGGTTCACTGCTGCTCATTTCCTGCAGCAGGGGCAGACGGGGAGGCGGAGAGAAGAGCCAGAGTGACTAGTTTTTCTCGTGCTCTTCCAGGATTATCACAGGGCTAACACGTCTTTAGTCTTCTGTAGGCCTTGTAGTAGTCAGAAATGATCAGGAAAGCCTTGGCAGATATGCCTATCATCTGCAGGTGCTTGCTTTGTGCTGACTTTGTGCCTCACAATGGTGGGGATAAGAGAAGTGGAAAATGAAACTGAAGTGTCTACAGGTGGTATTCTCAGTGGCAAGAAAGGATGAATCAGGGAATAGAAACTAGAGCTGGAGTTATCTCCACTGCATCTCTCAGCCTCTTTATCTCTTGCCTCTGTTGTTGGTCTGGTACTTTTTGTGTATTTCTCATCCTGATGTCTCTGTCAGATGTTGTGTTCCACATCTGGGAATTGGCAACAGCAAAAAATGAAACCAACAGCACTAGAAACCAGTGGCTTTTGTACAGATTTCCAGATCAAATGATTTTTCCTTCCCCATCTTCATTCAGTCTTCTTAACAAGGCTGAGGAATGATGAGCTTTCCTGACACACAATTCCCCTTGGATCTCATCACAGTCTCATTGATGGGTCCCCTTATCAGATCAGTGGCCCTAACCTATTTATCAATACAGCAGCTGATACGGAGCTAACAAGAAATCTGTTCTTTTCTACCCTGAATTAAAAAAGAAAGAATTCCATGGTTCACCATGCTTGTACCCTTGGACATTTGACCAAGAGAGAGAGGGAATGCAACACTCAAAAACAGCCTTGATGTTTGAAGATGTGGCAGATGGCATATTTTAGGTCCGTGACCAAAACACTTCACCTTCTACATTGTTTTGAGTGAGAATGTTGCCTCTCTTGCCTTTGTATATAATGATCTATGAACAAATTTTCTAAAATACTTCTTAATAGAGAAACATGCAACACCCCTTTTCAGTTTAGCTCACAGCTGTACATGTAAACCATGGCTACTGATATGCACAATGCATTCGTTTGTGTACAACACAGTGATGTCATTATAAATATATATATTGTGTGGCAGAAATTGCTAACATTACCACATTGTTATGAAAAACAAAATGGAAATGTAATCTAAATGTGTTATATGTTAATATATGGAGGCTTTAGGAAGAGTAAAAATACATTGTGTTGTCCATGTCCTGAGCCTGAAACATGCAAAGGAAAATATTCCCATGTGATTTCCATGACCAAGGAGAGCTGTGCTAGCCAACTCAAAGTGCGCAGCATCCATACTCTGAAGCAGGGGCTAGCTCAAGAGCCAGATGAGTGGCAGACTTTATGAGAGGAGATACCACTGCTTCCTTTTCTGCCAATCCTGAATAGGATAGCCAGCACAAGCAGGTGGGAGAAGGGGAAAACAAACTACTTCTGGAAGGGAAACTGAGTTTTTTTCTTTGTGAATTAACTGATAAATGACCAAACAGTAAGATATCTCCCTATTGCCTTTTGTTCAGAAAAGTTAGTCATGCAGCATAATTAATAAAAATGTAAACACTTCTACAGTATACTTGCTGTATTGTACACTGTATACTCAATTTGACCTAATATATCTTCTTGAATGGTGAAAACTAATTTCATATTTTGCAATGTGTGGTTAAAATTGTAGTGTAGTTTCCTACACTGCGATTACACTCCTTTCACTGTATACTACCCTCTACTTGTCATTGTTGCGCTTCATTTGCCGTTGTCCTAGATTGTTGCTGGGCTTTGCTATGCCATGTGGAGATTTTCTGTGACCTAAATAGTTTTAAGTCATCTGCAGGCTTTGTCATCATACATCTTCAACACATTCCTTGTAAATCTACATTTGAAAAACAAAATAAGTAAATTTTGATGGAGAATACAGATGTCAGGAGTCGGTTTTGCAGTTAACATCGAATTACAAACATTGAGTTATAAATCTTGCTAGTGAAAATATTGGTATAGATTGTTACACTCTTAAGATTGTTTTTGAAGTCCATATAGTGTGTTTTTTTGACTATAAAATCAATGTGGTAAAGTAATAACAATGCACAGGGTGAGATAAAGACCCATATCTGTTTACTCATCATAGAAGATAAGATGCTTCATGTTTCTGTGTGGAAAGTGTTGCATAACACCGGTTTCTCATGAAAGGCCACCAGATACGATGGCATGATCTTTTTGTGATGGTTGGTCTGAAAGCAATGTCCCCTACGTTATTATGTTGGCCCACAATGTCAGAGGTGGATATTGGTGAGATGGCAGCAGAGGTTGAACCTTCCCACCAATATTCCGTTCCATGTTGTTGCTGTGTGACAGATGGCAACAGAGGGGCACTCTGACACAATGGCATCTGACATGGGAGTGCAGAAGGAGCAAAGGGGTGGAACTGAATTCCTCCATACAGAAAAACTGACACCCATTGACATTCATCGACACTTGCTGAACATTGATGGAGACCAAACAGTGGCTGTGAGCACAGTGAGGGGTGGTGCTGCGTTTCAGCAATGGTGACAGTGACAGTGGTCACCTCCATTGGTGCAGATTGTTTTGAGTGTGGCATGCAGCTCTTGTTCATCACTGGTGAAAATGCAGAGATCATGGTGGTGACTGTGATGTAGAAGAGTGCTCTGTAGCTGAGAATTTGCTGTCTCAAAGAGTGTTATTGTGTTCTTTGTATCTGTCGAAGTTTACATGAAAATAAACAGGCATTACTTTCAGAGTGACCAGTGGAAGTGCTCAGCAAAAGGCATGGAATGGGGAGGAAAGTCACATTAGTGAAATGGCAGAAAAGAGCAACACACTGTTCTCAAAGGTGGATGTGCATCAGAATAATATCAGGAAAGTTAGTAACAATGTTTTTTTTCCACACAATAATTATTTTTTAAAAATACAAAGATTTTTATAATTAGAGACATCATAAAAGTAAATATAGCAAAAAATGTTTACGATCTTTTGTCACTTCCTAGCAGACAAATCAGTTTGAGAGCTCAGTAGCAGAGCGGAAATCTTTGCTAGGATTCACCATCTGCCAGGGAAGCCAACTTCTCTTGGCAGAAGCATTTGCTTTGGAAAGAATGGCCTAAATGTTAGCATCTATGCTGCAGTTTCTCTATCTGTCCTTGCTATGCCTATTTTGTAGATAGAGAACATCATTTTCCAGAGATGTTAACCCAGCATTACTCACAAGCTCACTGAAATTATATTACTGGGGAGAGAAAAAGACATCAGTTCAGCATGAGAAAGTCCTATATGGCTTAGTATTCCTAATGCTCCAAGAGGTAGGCTATAGAGGCTTACACCAATTCTATTAGCCTTGGGAAGAAGCATAGTAAGAACGTGAACTTAGCTGTGCTTATCTGAAAAATAATTCCAGATCTTAAGCCTTTCAGTCTTTCTGTGATAGACTTTAATACACTTACTGTGCTTCTGCCTCATACTCCCATACAAACCAGACTGAATTTAACAAACGCATACAAAGAATGACAACTGACACTAATTTAATGTGCAGGAAGTTAAATCCAGTCACAGCTCCTAAGGTAATGGGGATGATAAAAGTATGCAGATCTCTGAAGAAGCAAAGAGATTAAATGAGGCTGTACAGCTCCTTCATCTATAACTGTTGGAAATAGTACTTCAGCAGTAGCACTTTCGACACATTGGCCCTAGAGCCTAAAGTGATTTCTCACAAACCAAGCACTGTAGTCTAGCAGTTGCAATAGTCCTGCGGTCCCTCAGGCTGCTAGGCTCGCTCATGGAAGGCGTTCAACAAAGACTACCAGACACCCTTCTCCCTGCCCATACGGGCAACTCCAGACAGACAGGTCCTGTGCACTTGAATTTCAATTTACTGTAGAAAAGAAGGGAAGTCGGCCAGCTCTGAACTGGAATATTTAAAAGCTTGATAAAACCAATTCAGTGGGTCCCTGGGGAATACATGCCAAAGATCTGAAAAAACATTTGATTTAACATCTGTAGATGAAAGCTGTGGATGAGCTGTTCCCTAGAGAGGCCACTATGGCCAGCAGCTGATGGTAGCTAACAGGAGACTGCAGCTGGGGCCTTTGCTTGCTGAGCCTCTAACAACCCTTCTCTGTAGGGTGGCAGGATTAAGGATAAGGCTAAGATAATGGAATTTGTGCATGCCTGGTCTGCTTGCTCCGCCTGACCAGAACGCTGATATCACCAAGACAGCTGCTTTCTGGACACTCTCCCCTAGCAGCAAATGGTGGGCCAGGGCATCAGTTGCATATGTATGCTTCACAGTGACATATTGGCAATTAAGGAAAGAATCGTTCACATTTGTACTGTGTGTGGGTAAATAGTTTATGAAATACATAAGCATGAAATAGAAGGAGAGATGAGTCCTGGTGCAATTTGGGGCGCTTTTTATCAGGACTTGTTTTCCCTTTTGAAAGAGAAAAAAGAAACATGCTGAATTTGAAATTAACATAATTATTTTAATACTTGGAGTAGGTTTGTAATGTTTACTACTTAGAGCCTTGATTAAAGCAGGAATTCTGGCTGGTTAAGAATAATTGAAAATTAACCATTTATTAAAGCAATAAAGCATGGATAGCAGAGCCTAAATTTAGGTACTAATTTTTAAGAACCTCAGTCATATATTCTATAATTATAATATGACTCTGAAACCTCAGTGGCATTGTGCAGCTCTAGAACAGGGTCCCGCTGGTTGTTTGATACCATTTGGCACGTAATGGTATGAGAAAACAATAATAAAAATGTTTCTTTGGAAAGGGAATATTTCCAATTAGATAAAGAACAGTTGTCATGGCAAGACTGGAGATATGGTGCCTTAATCTCACATAAAGTGTTTGAGAAACATTTTAGATTTTTTATCACTGAAGTGATTTTCTCTTCTCTGCAGCTGGATAGTGGCTTGTGAGGCCACGTATATGTACTCAGACACAAGGAAGAGACAGAAAGTCGTATGTTCTTTGTACCAAATAAACATGCTGAAGCTCCAAAGGAAAAAAAAAGAAGGAAGTTCTAACCCAAAGTCAGATAAAGAAGCAGGAATAGCTACTTTTCAGGAGGAGGCCATTCCTATCCATTGAGAAGCTCCATCTGAAATGGTTTTATTTAGTTCTTTTGTCAGCATTTGTAATCAAGGCGAATTCCACAAACCTGAAGGTCTATATTCAAGCTTAAGTGTGTCAGTTTGCACAGATAGATCCATTTTTTTTAATTATAGGGTTCTGTTCTGCCTCTTTCTGTGCTGTTTGGTGGTCTCGTTCTCTGCCCAGCTTCTGATTTGCTAAGATCAGGGGGAACATAAATAATATATCTGTTTTTATTGAACTCTTTTTAGAATACTTTTTAAAATTTCTTTTTATTTTTCTTCTGAAAAATATGTTTTTTCAGCTTTTACTGGGAAGATTCCAAAAACTGGTTAATATTTAAAACTTTTTTTTTTCTTTTTCCAAAAAAGGGCACAGCACTACTGCCTTCTCTGTAATACTCTGCTGTGAACAACTGGTTTAGCTCAAAGGATCTGCATGAAAGGAAACAATTAGAAGTCTCCTCAAGTTAGCTTGCTCAGATGCTGTTACCATAAGAGGAAAAGTATACCGTACCATGCTCCACCTGCCAGCTGTGCCCCGCAGGAATCTTGTCCTGCTTGTCCTATCACTTTTTCTGATTAGGAAAAGGCAGGAAAAGCTCCTATATTTTGCCTGAGGAACTGATAGGATTTATTTTATTTTATTTTATTTTATTTTATTTTATTTTATTTTATTTTATTTTATTTTATTTTATTAAGTAGTTTGTTGAAGATACCAATAAGATATGTTCAGGAAGCTCTGCCTTTAAATCACTGCTGGTAGCTCCATTGGCTCAGTAATTTTTCATCTTTGTTGTAGCCTGTGACAATAGCTCTTCCCTCATCTCATTATGTCTTTCACTTCTTTGGTTTGGATCAAGGTTGTTTTTCCAATATATATATATTTTTTTCCAAGCACTAATTACAAAGTATTTCAGTTTCAGGAACTGATTTTCCAGGTAAGATTTCTTCCATGTTTCTTTTCTCATGGTACAGTACTATAACACATTTTCTGTCCTTTTTTTTTTTTTTTTTCACTAAAAAAGATTATATTAAAAAAGTGTAACATTTTAGAAATAGTTTATTAAGACCAATAGAGGGGAAAAAAACACTAGCTTTGGCATTAGAAATAAATTCTTTTTGACAATTAGCTTGACATCCAATATGAATTTTAAAAAACTAGAGTATATCATTCTTGCTTAATAATTCTCTGGACAAGGATACATTCACCTCAGTATAGATGAAAGTAAAAAATATTTATTGTCCTCCAAAATCATATTGGAGAATGGAAAAAAAACATGTTCAGCACCCAGGAATGTGTTTTTGCAAAAATTAATACTTAGGCCATGACCCTTATTTGTTCATGCAATGACCTACAAGGCCATGTCGCTGAGAGACACAGATCAGAGGCTTCAACTGTTTCATATTAGAAACATAATTCAATGTTGATTCACTTTCTAATTTTTTTTTTCGGGTATACTATTTATGGAAAGTCTCTACATCTTTCAGTATTCCATATTAACAGTGTCCTGAAGCTCTCAAGGGGTATATGTATATGCCCAGAGAAATGGGTCAGGTTGCAGAACCAAAGAAATTCATTAAGCCTGTGCGTATCTAATACTCCTTCATGTAGTTTTAGTCGAGAAAGAAAAGCGTTTCTGCTTTAAACATACCAAAAAGCTTTTAAAGTATTTCAGGGAAAGCATAACATTGTTTGTTTGTAACAGTCTAACCTATTTCTTCTTAAACACTGTATTTTCTAGTGAACCAGTGTGCTCTCATTTTCCTCAAGGAGCTTTCACTATTTACTTCATAAGGTCTTAAATGTCTTGAAGACCTTTCAAGGTCGTAATTCTTTCCTCCTCCTTTCCTATCTTTTTCTTCTGCTGTTTTCAGATTCCACAGTTACTAAGTATGATACTGCAAAGACAAAATGTCATTGACATTAAACACTTAGATTTCTCACATTAAGTATTTATAGTTTGTAAATATGCTCTTTGGTACCTGGCTTTTGATATTCACTGGCTTCTTTTCAAGAGGACTATTGCTTAGCATTACAACTCTCCTTATTATTAGTTTTTCATGTGATGCGTTCTGCCACTTTCAAGACTTGTCTTGCTCCAGGTTCTTCAAGACAGGTAAAAAGAAGGTTAAAAAAGAATTTGACATTTTAGGACTGTAAGATCTTGTTTTAAGTGCAAGGTAGAACTTTGGCTGTAGAGGGACATCTATCCTCATTTAATTAATTATTTTCCTTGACATTTCTGTCATCATGAGGAAAATTTGTTTGTGGTGCTTAACCTTTAAGTAAGATATGAATTTTCAGAAGAGTCATGCAGTGGCCAAAGGCAAACACACAAAATAACATTTAAACTCTGTCTTGATTTATTAATCAAATTATGAAAGTAATTTTTCCCTTCCCTTCCCTTGCCTTCCCTTGCCTTCCCTTGCCTTCCCTTGCCTTCCCTTGCCTTCCCTTGCCTTCCCTT
>WBMW01004042.1:0-26927 GCA_013396635.1 Penelope pileata | reverse complement strand
TTTTTTTTTTTTTTAATGGAACAGGAAAATCATTTAGCTCTTCTAATTCCATCATGCCTCAGAAATAACAGTCCTTGGTGTTTTCTTGTGGTTACCAATCCATGTAAGCAGAGGAAAAAGGAATTACAGAGAGACAAGTGGTCTGAAACTTGCAACTTGCAAAGGATTTTGATGAGAAACTCAAAGAAAATGCTATTTTGTCTCAATGAAAAAAAAAATTCAGGCCGATAAAGATGAAACATACAGTTCTTGGACTTGTTTGCATTTTTTATTTATTTGGTTGATTTATTTCCAAGAAAAAATTTGTAGAATCTAAGATGAAACATTCCATTATTCATTGTCTGGGTTTAATACAAACTTTTAATAGAGCTCATGTATTAAATATGGATGAAAGGAACTTTATGTAGTAAAGTTGATTCAGAGATTACGTTATTTCATAGCTGCTAAAAAGGATCCATTAATAAGCTGTCAGTATTAACCTGTGTGTTATTTGCTTTATGGTCAGATTTAGATATCATCTGAAATTGGCCAGAGTAATTTTAGACAAAAGGTTTTGATCTTTTTAAGGCATTTTATGGGATGCAGTTTCATTATGCCACACAACGAGTTCTGCAGCATGAATTTTTCTTCCCCCTATCCTATCTATAAAAGGCAGTGCTTGTGGCTGTGCTTCTACAAGGTATCCTTTTCCTGCTTTCCTTTGCTCTCAGATAGCAAAAACCTGTGCCATCCCTGGTGTGGGCACAGATTATTTCCTTTCTTTTCACAGCAGGCAGGCTCTGGAATCAACTGATCTCTGCTCTCCCATTTGTGGAGGGCAACAGGTCACATCTGGGGTCTGTGGCCCGCTTGCTCTGCACCTGGGCCAGGAGGAGAGAATCCAGGCCTTGGGGCCAACTCTTCCCCTGCACCAGGCCTTGAGGAGGCCTGTGGCTGCAGTTAATGCTCATGGTGATACAGTGTGTGCGCATATTTAGTAGGAAACCTGTCTTTCCACTGTGGTGTGCGCATATCCGGTAGAAAATATATCTTTCTAATGTGGCCACATGTAACTGTAACAGAAGGTTACTGAAGACAAGGAAATTGCTGAAGTTGCCTGAAGTTCTGACCTTGCCAATTTTGTGCACAAAGGAGCAAAGACTTGTTTGTGGTGATCAGAGGGAGGCAGGAAGCAGTAACCATGACAATGACATGATGATGAAGACGATTGTAATGAAGAAGATTCCCGAATGACCACCAAGGGACCCCCAGAGCTGCCCCACACAGCTTCAACGCATGTGCAGGAAGACATTGGCATACATTCATTAGTTCCCTGAATAGTCTTGCATATGTATAGAATTCTGGGAAATGTTGCCTTTATGCATATTTCTGTATGTATATAAGGAAGTGTGTTCTACGGGGCAAGTTGAGCATCTGGCAGTGCAGTGACACCCGGTACTCCCAACGTTGAAATAAATAATGCTTGCTTTCTAATTACCAAATTGGTATTAGAAAGTTTATTTACCAATTTTGGTGACAATGTGATCTTCTGAACCCCAGCCAGCACTTCCCTTCCAGACCTGAAGGTGGATCACAAGAAGCCAGTTTGTGATTCATATCCCATGCTGTGTTGGCACTGGGGAGGGAAACATCCCTTCTCTGCAGCTCTCAGCCTGAGCTACAGCCACCTTCTTCTGGGGGGACTGCTTGTGAACAGAACTCCTTCCTTGAGACCTGCTGATTAAATGGGGCCCCAAGGGGCACAGGTTTTGTCTTTGGAATGCTGACACTTTCAGCCACAAAGCAACTTTGGAAAGCAGGTGTGTGTGAAAGCATAAAATCCTTGAGGGATTGGACTTGAAGGTTATCACGGTGCTAGCTAGCAGGTGTGATAGATCTGTGACCTCCTCTGGGTAGCTACCAGTGAAAAAGTGGGAGAGTGTTCCACTCCCCTAGCCCTATCCCTCCTGTCAAGAATCCTTCTCATGCTGCAAGGCCAACCTCATTTAACAGAGCACAATTTATATGACCGTCACACCTACCTCCTTCTGTCTTGCAAATCCTGTCAAACTAATTCCTGTCCCTAGGTGCCCAAACCAGAATTTTACATTTAAACAAACGGTTTGACAGCTGATTTCTGTGCCTGCCTCTCTGCACCTGCAGTGACTTGAGGCCTCTAGGCCAGTAGCGAGCTTGTTTTATAAATTAGATCTCAAAAAGAGGGGGGGAGGGGGATTTTATTGTCCTCTCTACCATATTATTTAGAAATGTGTCCAGAAAGGCTTAGCAAAACAGAAAAACAAAACAAAACAAACAAACAAAAAAAACCCACCAAACAAATAAAAGGGGCTGAGAGCCCTGTGTTGTGCAATCTACTGTTCTGCTTGTCTATTTGGTTTTCTTTATTTTCTTTCAACCATATGACTAACCTCACGTCTTCGTGTTCAGCAGCTGAACAAAATGCACAGTGTTATATTCAGGAGCACCCACTCATTCCTTACAGCTTTTATGACAAAGCTGTCCCTCCACATGTCCGGGTTGGCCTCTGACACTACACATTTACTTCAAGTAAACACGCCAGATGGTAGAGAAAAGTGATGGGGCAAAGAACAACCCTCTGGGGGCCAGGAGTCATGAAATTCTTCTTCACAAAGCAAACTTAAAAGCAACGATTTCAACAAATACCTCAGAGCAAGTTCACAACTAGAATGAAAGAGAGACAGAGAAAAAAATATAAAGCAAATAATCTCTAGCCCAACTCTCTCATTACATACTTTGTTTTCTGTAGCATCAGCTATATTAGTAGTAAAAACAAAAATATAAGCGATCATTAGGAAAGACAGACAGATGGACTGGGTTTTTACATAGAGAGGTGGAGGCAGGCTTTCATTTGGAAGGGAGCATTCAAATCTGAAGCTGGAGTACTGTGCTGACCTCTTCAATATTCCCTGTGCCCCTCCTCCTCCAGAGGGGCACCTTCAGGAGGCAAGGGTTGGAGCCACTGCTGCCACAGCAAAACGTGCCTGCTGCTCTGACCCGTGCAGAAGAGAAGTTTCAAATCAGGAGATATCTCATTCAATGGGGTTGTTGTCTGCTAGAAGTGATCGTGTAATGGTAACAGGCACTGCAGAAACCATGAGGTAGAGACCGAGGGGAGCAAGATTTGTAGAGTGGTTGTATCTCCTCTTGGCCCACCTGACACAGACTAAAGAAGGAGAAACATTTCAAGGTTTATGCTCTTGACCCAGCTAGCTGCTCTAATAGAAGACAGCACCGGTGTAAGGAGTTGTCATTTCTATCCACAGCGAGAGCTTGCTACGCACCTGCAGGTCACTACTGCTGCATCGTGGGTCCTACAGCAGCGTGAGACAAGGTGCGAATATGCTCAGTTCAGTGGGATTTTCCAGTTAAACCCTCAGAATCTACTGCAGACTCTTGTTTGGGGTTTTAGGATCAAATCCTGTGTGTTTATCCCTGTTTGGATGATAAATACTGGATGCAGGACAGCACACAGTTGCAGTTGCTCCAGCTCCAGGTGTCAATTTGCTTGCCTTGCTGTAGAGTCAGGTGCCTTAAAGCAAGTCCCATTGTGTGGTCCTGCTTTTCTGAGATGTGAAGAATGGCCTGATCCATGCATGGAAGTCAATGCATGCCATGGTGTGAATGCAGCTTTTATAACTTGCTCTTTGAAAACATTTTTTCCTCATCAGTCCTAGGGCACATGACTGTAAAAGGTAGGTAGCCATTGATTTTTCTCTTGTTTTGCATTCAGACACAGAAGCATGCAGAGTGGAATTGCCTTCCCAAGGCCAAACCACAAGCTCTGCAGCTGCTCTCCTCCCAGATACGTTTGCTGCTTTCTGAAGTGCCCCAGGGAAGAGGGGGAAGATGGAGGAGATGCAGACTGCTCACAACCTAGCTGGCCTCAGACTGCTCCCTCTCGTTCAAGCACAGTTCATCTTATACCTTCCCACAGACATCTTTTCTTCTCACTCATGTTTTATTTCATCATTTTAAACTGTCTAATTTCAGCCATCAATCTTTGCTTCAAAGAAATAACTATGGATATGGCAAGACCAGGGGGCCTTGTCCTGCAGCTGATCTATCAGTTCATACAAAGTATGGCTGTTTTCCCTGAAACAGTGTCATTAAGCCCGCCTGAGGATCTGACCCGAAAACATACACATACATTTATTTTAAAATAGTTTCACCTCCAAGAGTCACTCAGTAGGGTCTTAAAGACTCCAGAGTGCATTAAATACACATACTTCAGAGGAACAATATTTAATATTTTTAAAATAAAAATGACATTCTTCCCAGAATAGATTTAACTGCTGATATTTCTTAAAATTGGGAATTGGAAATTTTTGAATACAATTAGAACTATGCATGAAACTACTGTCACATCTCCTTCAATTGAAAGGACATATATTCTCTTCTCTTACTTATTATAGAAAACATTTTATTCTATTTTTTAAATAAAATATAGAGATCAAAATGGTTATTATATAGGCTTAGCTTAGATTAAGAAATTGTCAATAATCATTTAATTTCATTTATGTGCATAAACATGATTTTCCATACGTATTATATGTGATTGTATGAAGTATTTGTAATAATTTGTTGTGATAATGTATACTACATTTAAACACAAGCATCACATAAAGCGGGACAGCTGTCCATCAGAATCACTCTAAAAAACCTTTCAGAGTTCTGAAGTACAAGGGAAAGAGGGCACACACAGCTGTTAGCCTCCTTGTGCCCTCTTGTACTGAAAGATCTTCCAATACTGTTGTAGTGACGAATGTAAAAGAAAATGAATAGGATAAAACCTGTGGCGAGAGGACTTGGAGGCTGCAAGTTACTGCCAATCTCTTTCAAGTAACGTGACAGTGACATCCATAAGGAGCCAAGCAGACAGGAGAGATGCTGGCGCATCCTGCGTTCAGCTCTTCTTAAAAAACCAAATGTGCATTTGAAATGATGGATTTATATCTTCCCCATTTTTTCTGTATAACCCTGTCTTTAGTTCCAAAACTGCAGTCATTATCTTTTCTTAATCAAGTATATAAGGCAGCCATCCTGTTTCTGAACTATTAGGATACACTTGAGATCTGCGTTCAAGTTTTCCTCACAGTCAGGAAAGTTAAAACCTTGCCTTTCCAAAAGCAAAAACAGAGGTCCTCGTATAAATACACAACTACATGTGCTGGGTATTAAAAAAGCATCAGCTATCACAGGACCTGAAATAGAAATGTAGCAATATCAATACTCCGGACCCAAACCTTGGCATCTGACTTGGAAAAATCTGGAAAGAATGTGGGGAAATGAACATTTGACAGCAATATGGAATAATAATATTAAGGTTGAGATAGAGATATTTTAGAGTAAGTATTTTACTGTGAAGGATGCATGTCAGTGCCTGGTTGCAAAATTGCATCTGTCTCCTCTCTGGCAGTCTCTATGGTGCTGGGTTTTTTGTCTTCTTACTGTAAGCAAATGAAAAGGTGCACCGCTATGTGACTTATTGATGTATGGCATCTCATGTAGCCTTGACTGAGCAGCATGTCTGGTTACTCAGCTGTGAGTCAAATGCTATAATGAGGGATTTATTGCTCCTTCAGTTGCAGCAGGGCTAAGCATTAGCATGCAGAGCTGTGCTGCACTTCCTCTGGATACGCTTGCTGCTGAGTGTCCTTCTCCTGGCTTTCACAGAGATGTGGAGATGCTGGAGATGCAGATAGGGGCTGGGCAGTGGTCCTGGGCAGCGCTGGAAGGAAGGGACCTTGGGTGGAGCAGATGGGCTAAGATGAGGGAGTCAGGTGCTTGCAGAAGCGGGACTGGATGGGCATGAAGCCCACTTGGTTGGTCTGCTGCAGAAAGAGCTTTCTCTCTCCTTACACATCTACAGAGTGTCTGTGCCAGCAAATCAGTGTGTTGGCTTATGCATGGGAGATGTGCCTCCTGGAGGAAATGAGATGTCATTTTCCTGGGCACAAACTCCAGAGCCTTTGAAAAAGAACCTTCTCAGAGGAGCAAGATCCATGAGGTTGCACTGCGATGAGAGACTGGAAGGGATGAGAAGAGGGCAGTGAGATGAGGTGAGCTGAAAGTGCCAGGAGCAGAGACTACATGTGGTTCTGTCTGGGGAGAGGACAGAGGGTGCTGTATTCAGCTGATTGGGATGATCACTAATATGATTTCCCTTAAACTTTGCAATAAAAATTAAAATTTCTCTCTCTGGATTGAAGTTACTGTCCTTGGACTAAAAGCTATTATCCTCCTAGCATGAGGGAATCTCAGAAAAATATATGGAACTAAATACGTTTAGAAGTACAAATCTTGATAAAAATAGAATAATTACAGACATTTTATAATATTGCAGAAAACAGCAATCAAGCTAAAATAACTTGCTTGGAAACTCAACTCCTTCTCTTGAGGGAAAGGTGCCCAAACTACTCAGTCTTCCAGTCCTTATACCTAATATTACTCATGAAATTCTCATAACAAAATTAATAATTGATACACCATAATGTTTTGTACCTTAAAACATTTGTCTGAGATTGATGCAAATGCATTTGACTAGGAAATACTCAGAGCTGCTAGTGCCCAGCATTGTTAGCTAAATAGAAACATCATTCCCGAGTGTCTCAGAACTTGTAAACATCCAAATATCACCAATAAATCAGTTTCCTACTGTACAGTGAGCTACATTTAGAGCAGTTTTATCTGCCAAAAATGTAACTTCATCTGGCTGTGCATTTATGAGAAATGAATAGAAGCTTTACCACTCAAAAGACATTTTAGTGGCAAAGAGATTCTTGGAAATGGAGCTGGTCAATGATATCCACAAATAAGCTATCTGCACTTCTTTTCTCTCCTATTTTAAGAACAAATTCTAGTTCTTAAAACTTGCAAAGCATTGTTTTAAATAATGCCACCCATAGTCCTTCCAATAACCTGAAAGCTATAATAGAGATAGGACTGAAAGTTGCTGTTTAATCTGATCATGTTTTTAGAAGGGTTTTGGGGTAATGTTCATTTAATCAGAAAGTCAGTATCTTAGGCCCTTGACCTTCAGAAGCTCTAGATTGTCTTTTGATTTATAGTGGGTCAATACTGACAAGGCAGTGACACCTCTCAGAAAGCACTGGGTCAACACTCGTTATTTGTTTAGAAATGGCTGTTTTATTTCTTGTGCTTAATATATAGTCACACCACAGAAATGACAAGCACAGCTATGGCCATTTTACATCCTCATTCCCATTAACCTCTCTGAAATACTGAGAAGAAAGAAATGGGATCACAGGCCTGCCCATTTGTGCATTGCCCAGTGATGCAGGCTGATGGCAGCAAGTATGAATTGCATGGTGCATCTGCTTTTAGGGCTCTGGTGGTGCCTGACCATAATGTTCTTGGGAGATTTCCTTGGGAAACCTCTGACACACCATCTTCCAGGGTAAATATTGCTTCAGTATGGGTCCGCATTGCACATTACCTTTGCCTATGTTGGCTGAAGGAAGAGCAGAGGGAAAGGAGCAATGAAATGTAATTTTGATCTCCACCAGAGAGGTGACCTAGATACTGTAAGTTATTAGGAAAGAAAGTGAAGATGAAGAATTCACATCTTGTTGCTGTTTCAAGGTTGACTTCATTCCCTGGTTGTTTCATGTGTTCCTTTTTTTTTCTTTCTTCAGGTGCTCTTACTTTCTGCTTTACATTTCTCATATGAGATATTGTCAATCCTAAAAGCTGTAAGGATCTTGTCATTTAAAGTAAAAAAGAACACTGAAATCTCTCTCTTTCTCTCTCTCTTTTTAAGTCTCCCAGGCTCTGTAGTCCTGCTGAAAGAGAGCCTTGCTACTTGTTCTCAGGCTGTCTTTCACAAACATGAATGTCAGAGACTTAGTGAAACAAAGTTTTCCCATACTGCAAGGCTGCAGGGTCTAAGTTGTGAAGGACAAACTGTCAGCAGGTACTGAGTGGTGCCAACTTACGGCATCACCAGATAAACTCTGAATGAAATTTTCATTCCTTTGTTTCACAGGATGTTCAGTTAATTTTTAAAATATTGTTGTATTTGTAAAGTGCATGTTCACCACTGGGTGGAAAGTCTTAAAAGAAAGTCTCTAGTCTGTCCAAAAAGTTTTAATATACTACAGAGGTTTCAAATTAATCATTTTTTCTCTTGCTTGTTCCTAGAAGAGTCTCAGGTCAAAAGTCTTGGTAACTTAATACATCTATTTTTTGTCTTCCATCTATGAAGTGCAAACCTCTATCAGGGAAGAAAATTATACTTCTTTGACTAAATTTGTTTTCAGCAAATCCACACTAGTCATTTTTCATATTATTTTTCCTACCAGTTAGTTTACTTGAAGTCAAATTTATGTTTTATTTTTATTTTTTCAGGAATGCAAGTAAATCTGGACTTTCCCAACTTGCCTTTCCTTCTTACACCTCTTTATAATAAAGGGTGGTTTATCTGCCCATTTTCAACCCCTTGAAATATTACTCAGCCTCCAAAGTTTCTCAAAAGTCACTAGATCACTAAAAAATACTGAAAGTGTTTACTTTATTAGTGCCACTGAATTAGTAAGCATCCCTTTCCCCATTACCCTTTTTCTCTACTCTGATTTTTTAATTTGTTGTCACTACTGTTGATGCTGATAGCAAACTTATCACACCTGAATTATGCAATGAAGCTAAGTTCCAAAAGCCACTCATAATGGCTTTCATGCAAAAAATAAGAAAACATCATAAAGTAAAAAACCACTATGCTGATCTGCTAGTGATATTTTACAAGACTTCCAACTTCTTTCCCATTTCTTCACTGAAACCTCTCTGTGTATTTAGGTGTTGGCTTAAGGAGTATGAAATGCGTACATTTTCCCTCATTTTTCATGCAGTGCTTTTTTTCCTGAAGACTAGAAGAAAATAAGGTAGCTCTAATTTTAATATCTGGATGCTTTTAGTGGGTAATTCAATCCAAATGATGACTTTGTTATAGTGTGTGAAAACACAAATCTTTCTCTGGAGTAAAGAAAAACAAAGAGATTAGAGCCCTTGAGTTAAGGGTGGTGGCAGTTTTTAGAGGCAGAGTTTGTATGAAAATCATACAATGTAATCATGTAAATGCCCAACACATTTCAAATCACAAATGTAATAAGATGACTTTTAGAAGCTTATAGATGGAACAATATGTTGGTAGACCAGTGTACTTGTAAGCTTTCCTTGTACTCTAGTTTCCTTTGGATAAGTGGCTTTATTTATTTTTAGGACTTGAGGAAAAATCAGTAGCTGCAATGAACAATTTTAAGCTGGGATGATCCCTTAGAAGAGTGTAACATGAGAAAATCACAGCACATCTTATTTTTTAAGAATTTGTAAAGTTTACATGTTCACCTCACTTTTGATTATGTGTTTCCTTTAAATTACTCAGTTTGAGAAACAGAACAGAACTTATGAATGGTAAAGAGAAAGACTATTTTCAATGCAGCAATTCCTGAGAGAATCACAGAATCATAGAATCATAGAAACACAAGGTTGGAAAGGACCTACAAGATCATCTAGTCCAACTGTCCTCCTATCACCATCACCACCCACTAAGCTACTAAATCATATCCCTTAGCACCTCATCCAGACGCTTCTTGAACAGCGCCAGGGACGGTGACTCCACCACCTCCCTAGGCAGGCCATTCCAGTGCCTGACCACTCTTTCAGAGAAAAAGCTTTTCCTTATATCTAATCTAAATTTCCCCTGGCGCAACTTATGGCCATTCCCTCTTGTCCTCTCAGTAGTTATCTGGGAGAAGAGGCTGACGCCCTCCTCACCACAGCCTCCCTTCAGGAAGCTGTAGAGTGCAATGAGGTCTCCCCTGAGCCTCCTCTTCTGCAGACTGAGCAATCCCAGCTCCCTCAGCTGCTCCTCATTAGACTTGTGCTCCAGACCCCTCACCAGTTTAGTTGCCCTTCTCTGGACACATTCAAGGGCCTCAATGTCTTTCTTGTAGTGAGGGGCCCAGAGCTGAACACAATATTCGAGGAGTGTCCTCACCAGAGCTGAATACAGGGGGATGATCACCTCCCTGCTCCTGCTGGCTACCCTATTTCTAATACAGGCCAGGATGCCATTGGCCTTCTTGACCACCTGGGCACACTGTCGGCTCATGTTCAGCCGAGCATCAACCAACAGCCCCAGGTCCTTTTTGTCTTCACAGTCTTCAAGCCATTCTGCCCCAAGCCTATAGCGTTGCATGGGGTTGTTGTGTCCAAAGTTCAGGACTCAGCACTTGTCCTTGTTGAATCTCATCCCATTGGCCTCAGCCCAGCTATCCAGCCTATCCAGATCCCTCTGAAGGGCCTCCCTACCCTCAGGCAGATCGACGCTTCCTCCCAACTTGGTGTCATCTGCAAACTTGCTGAGGGTACACTCAATCCCCCCATCTAGGTCATCAATAAAGATTTTAAAAAAGATGGGCCCCAGTACCAACCCCTGAGGGACACCACTTGTGGCAGGGCACCAGCTGGACTTGACTCCATTAACCACTACCCGCTGGGCACGGCCTTCTAGCCAGTTCTCTACCCAGAGAAGAGTGTACCTGTCCATGCCACGGGCTGCCAGCTTCCCCTGGAGAATACTGTGGCAGACCGTTGTCAAAGGCTTTGCTGAAGTCTAGGTAGACTACATCAACAGCCTTTCCCTCATCTACCAGTCTGGTCACGTGGTCATAGAAGGAGATGAGGTTGGACAAGCACGACCTGCCTTTCGTGAACCCGTGCTGGCTGGGCCCGATCCCCTGGCTGCCATGCACGTGCCGTGTGATCTCCCTCAAGATGATCTACTCCATAACTTTCCCTGGTATCGAGGTCAGGCTGACAGGCCTGTGGTTCCCCGGATCCTCTTTATGGCCCTTCTTGTAGATGGGAGTCACATCGGCAAGCCTCCAATCCTCTGGGACCCGTCCAGATAACCAGGAACGCTGATAGATGGTAGAAAGCAGCTTGGCAACCACCTCCGCCAGCTCCCTCAGCACCCTAGGGTGGATCCCATCTGGTTCCACGGACTTGTGACAGTCCAGATGGAGGAGCAGGTCTCTGACTGTCTCAGCCTGAATCACAGGGGGTGTATTCTGCGCTCCATCCCAGATTTCCAGGTCAGGGTGAAAAGTACCCTGAGGATAACTGATCTGACTAAAGACAGATGTAAAGAAGGCGTTGAGAACCTCAGCCTTTTCCTTATCCTCAGTGGTCACATTCCCTGCTGCATCAAGTAAAGGATGGAAATTCTCCTTAGTACTTCTCTTACAGTTAATATATTTGTAAAGGGATTTTTTGTTTACTTTTACTGCAGTAGCCAGTCTGAGTTCGAGCTGGGCTTTTGCCTTTCTAACTTCCTGCCTGCATATCTTGGCAACTTCTCTGTGGAGCTAGTGGTAGACAATGCTCTCCGTGGTATACCTGGAAATAATTTCTCTTTGTTACCCAAAACTACTTTTCCAATCCATTCCTTGGATGATTTTTCTTTTCTGACTTGTGATCATGTTTTTTTATATTTTATATAAAGCAATGCATTCTTTTCACTGGCTGAAAATAAAATGATGCTGTATTGGGTGCAAGAGGGCAACGGGACTCCTCTGTATGACAGAAACAATGATGTTCTCCTCATGTTGTGATGAAGGCTGTGTAAATGAGTCTTTTTGTCCTCCTAGATACAGTTACTTAGTGTAATAAACTGTATTGGTAGGAGGCTATACACCTTCACACAAACTTTCCTGTTGATTTGCAGTGTTTTTTGTCCAAAGGGAAGCTGTATGGGTCTCACTCATCCTGTAAGGGCAGAAGGCAGATGACCTGTTAGGAAAACTCCTCTTTGGTTGAGACACAAATAAGCCAAGAGAACCATCAGTACTTTTCCATTGCAGAGATAGTGGCATCCTCTCTGCGATTTCCATGTGTTAAGGATGGTAGAGATGGATGTAATTTCTACGTGAGTGCATTGTGTTTTTCTCCTGCCTCAGGAAAAAGTGGCACTGTGCCTAAACTTCCTTGTAGTCCAGGGAATTAAAAAAAAAAAAAAACAATTCAGTTGGTACTAGCAGGAAATGATGGAAGTGATGGTAAGTGGTTTAGCTAAAAAAATGTGAAAAATACAGAGCAGGGGTGCTACCCTTCACCCAACACCTTGGAAAAAAATAACACCATTGTTCCATGTAGCAGTCCAGTTTAAAGCATGAAGAAATAGATTTGCCTATGATTTAAGAAATGAAGACAATGCTCTTCCACCTTGTTTCACTGCTGCTCAAGATATTCATAGTGAATGAAGAGTCTCAAGCTGAGTGTTCCGCTGTCGTCATACCGTTTACACCCTGAAGTGGTGATCCCATGCATGGCTGTAAAAAAGGGAGTGAAAAACATGGAATTCTCTTGGGAAAGGGTCAAAGGGAAATAATTTAATTATATCTTATTGCTAGGAAAGGGATTGTCCTGTGCTATTATTACTCCTAAAAGACCTGACAGTTTTTGTTTATTTGTTCTGTTTTTACAGTTTTCCCGATACTTAAATAAATTCTCAGTGAACTCAGTACAACTTAAATAAATGGCCAAAATCTTCACTCTTCATTGCATTAGTGCAAAACAGAAGTGCCAGGTAGTGTTACCGGTTTCCTGTGAAGTCTGTGGAGTGTATTGGTCGAATTCTGGCTAGTGGATTTTCATTTTCTTAGAAGTTTTGATGTGATTCGTTTATACAAATGAACTTTTTATTCTTAAGTAGTTCTTTTTCCTTCTCAATGACATCTGTATCAGTGCCAAAATGTTGCAAAATACCAAAATGATGAAATGTTTTTTCTAGGAACAAGCAATAAGACAATTTGTAATATACTATTTTTTTAATATGTTTCAGCATTTGCTCAACAAATTTCAGTGTCTTCACACTATTTCTTTCTTTTGCTTTGTTTCTACTGCTGTTTGTTCAGTTTCCATTAAATTCCATTAAATTCCATTTATGGCAACTACATGGCAAATTCTCGGGAAAATGAGCATACGGTCTTTTATTTTAGTGACAAGAAATTTTTGCTGTCTTTTCACAAGATCTTGCTGAGATCACAGTAGTATGAATTGATAATATAACGATTTACAGATGTATCATTATTTGCTCAGGAATGTTCAATTATCTCTTGGTAACATGATTAAAATAATGTGTATCATGTATAAAATGACATAAGTTTTCTGTCTTTTCAATCAATGCAAATCTATCTAGGTCAAAAACTATTTTTTTTTTCTTATCTTTTTTTTTGTGTGTTTGTTTGTTGTTTCTTTTTGGAAAACCTAAATGGTGTTTCTAACACGTTAGAATTGCCTGGCCCACAAAAATTGGTATCCCTTTTGCAGTGAATTGACCCTTTCGCAGAAGAGAGGTTGAGAGGCAAGTGGTCTGGGACTACACTGCCAGTTCTCAGTGTGACAACTTTAGGTTGGCAGATCATGCATGTTGGTTTCATGATTCGAGTAAAGACTGCATCCACCCATCTCATTCTGTGATATTCCTATTACATCAGCAGAGGATTTTATTTTCTGCTTGTAAAATTCGGTCAGGACTCAAGCGAAAATCCACCTCAATCCTATTAAATCTAGGTTAATATATTCAGTAAATACTGAATGACAAAATGTATTAGCAAGATTCGAAAATTTGTACTCATGATAATGAATGGTGGCTTGGGATTTGTTTGCTTGATTATTTGTTTGTTGTGTATATGCTAACAAAAATTAAGAAAAACATGAACAACTTTCAGTATTGTTTATGTCTTACACTATCTTCTCTGTTCACTTGCAGCCCAGCAATCCATAATGCTGTTGAATTATGTTGTTGAAGTGTGAAGAAGAAAAAAATAAACGTATGTAGCTTTACAGTATTGTTTTCACTTGATAAGGAATGCTTCTTGCATTCTGTCGCAGATGTTTGAAACTGAGTGAGGGAATGGACTCAATAAATTCCCTTCAGTAGATAACTGCTGAGTGCACATATTGAAAGGAAGATTACAAAATGTGATGAATTTCAAACAAAGAAAAAAATAGACAAATGAGAGAGAAAATGTACTGTTCTCCTGCATACCACTAGATACTCTTATACAGGTCACCTTAAATTTTTGCTCCATACAGTCTGCAGAGGTTGTCAAAGCAAGCAAACAAGTGAACAAAAAGACAAGCAGCTGCCTTACTCTGGCCTTATGCAATGACATTTTGCAATACTGCAACATTGAGCACTGTTGTTTCTAACGATATTACAGTAAGAGAATTCAAACGGAAAACATACGATCTCCCAAAATTTAAAATTTAAATTAATTATTTATGTAAAACATTCTTATAGTGTGCACCCTTCTGGGTCCACAACTGTATGTGGAAAGAAACAGATTATCCCACATCTGTCTTTTGAGGGTCTATGACACCTTTCCCTTTAACATATGGTGTTGTGAGCTACCATCAGAGACAGGATATTTGGGCAGATGGACAGGTTTCGTACAATATTGTAGCTTGCGTGTGGATGTGCATGCACTTAAGTGATGACTTTTGGCATGGCAAGTGTTGCTGCAAATATTCCTCTGCAGAATCGTTCTTAGCTAAAGTGCAATAATAGTATTTTCTACTAATGACTTTAGATGCACACTCACTTTCTTTTCCTCATAACAATTTCCTCCTCCCTCTTGTGCTGGTGCCAGTTTTTACTTCCTCAGACATTTATAGTGCTGAACACCCGGACTATTGATTCCACTGAAATTTGTTTGCAATTAAAACCAAGAACCAAATTCAACCAACCAACAACAGCAACAAAAACAACAAAGAAACCTCTGCAGGTACATTTTCTCAAAAATGTGCAGAAAATATGTATCTGTCTATATGATTAGAGCTTTTTATCAAAAAAAGAAAAAAGTCTAGAATTGGAGAAATACTTAAGTACTTTGAAAGCCCTCTGTAATTTTTTATTTTATTTTATTTTATTTTATTGACCACTCGTTATCTGGCACAAGTGTTTACTACCTGTAAAACATCAGCTGTATTCGTTAGCTACATACTTTGGCTGACTTTCCACAGAAAACAAGATAACAGTGGTGTTGAGCACATATAAATTTCATTAACTGTATGTTTGCTTGCATAATTACCTGTGTGACCTGCATTAGGGAACCCGCTTTTGCAGTGGGGTTGGACTTGATGATCTCTAGAGGTCCCTTTCAACCCCTACAATTCTGTGATTCTGTGATAATGTATGATATATACAAATATACATGGACAGATACATATATATTTCAGTTTATTTGCATACATGCATACAGACTTAGAGATGCATATGAAACTTATTCACTTTTTCATATTATTAATGACTGTTGGTACATTAAAGTGCTCTGATTTTCCAGAAATATTTTCAGAGAATTCAATAAACTGTGAAGAGGTGATTCCATAGGATATGTCAAATTAGGTAAAAAAAAGTCCACGTTTAAAGCTTGGAAGCTCTGGAAATAGATTCAAGGATGTTATACACACCAATTTAGCTTCCAGTTCTGTGTATGATATTTGCATAAAATTATCTTGTTTCTGAAGACAATGAACCTCTATTTTACTTTCCTTCAGGTTTTCTCATCTAACCAGATTGCATCAGAAACTCAGGCCCTGTTTTCCAAAAATGGCTACCTACTACAATTGCAGTGTGAAAAATAAATGTGAGCACTAAATACAGGACATGCTTTGCTCAGTGCTGCTTATTTCTGTATAGCTTTATTAGAGATTCAGCTCAGCTGAGATGCCACAAAGCAGCAGGAATCAGAGGCTGTGCTGTAAACCTGACTTCAGCATGTGAGATCCCTGTTGCACAGTTTTCTGTCTTGCAGCCACGCTGATCCCCATTGTAGATATCTCCTCTTTTTTTACTGACCTATGTCACCATGCAAAAAGCTGTTGGCCAGTAGTATGTATAGAGGGGAGACAACACGGAAAAGGAATGCATTTAACTCTCCAATTTTTTGCTTTCTATTTAAAACTTCAAGCACAGTCAAATGTGTCAATAGAACCTATTGAAATTCTGCAAGTAGTGCTATTTTTTTTTCCCTGCAGCAGTCAAAACAGTGTCAATACTGAGGTGAGCTGACATAAAAATACATTTGAAAGCCTCATGAATACCAATCTTTTCAGATAGGGGATCTCTTTAAAAAGCAGTTTCTATTAAAGATTCAATTTGAACTCTTGCTTTGAATTACACAGAAGACATCTTTGAAGAACATGACCTGCTTTACATCATTCAAACACATAATACAAGTGAAGATTTTCCTTTTCATCTGATCCTATGGGAGATGTTGTACATCCCCAGTGTATGTGCCCTGGTACTGATATGGCAGATGACACATAAATGGAGTGACATCATTCACAACTGATGATTATATACTTCCTAGGGACTCACAAAATAGTTCTGCAGAAAAAGAAAACGAAAATAGGTGATAACTGGAGCTTTAACTCACAAAATAGTTCTGCAGAAAATGAAAATGGAAAATAGGTGATAACTGGAGCTTTCAGTCTCTCTCTTTCTTCTAATTTTTTTTTCCTGAACATGTTGTTCTTGCCTTGTCTTTTCATAGTAGATTAAATATGAACTGTGTAGATTATTAGCCCCTTCTATAATTTAAATGATTGATTTATAAAATCATATTTTTCAGCAAAACACCTTGCTATTTTGGAGACTTATTTCAAGGGCACTTTATGGGGATAGTTGCATATGTTAACCTAATATATGCGCGCACTGTATTTTTACGATAATCTTCCAGACAGGTAAACTGGGAGCAGATGGGTATTAAAAGTCCCTGGGGTTGGGTAAAGGCAGTGAAAGATTTGGATATCAGAAATCCTGACTCTTGGACACTTTCTTTAGCCATGGGAGCAGACCACCCCTGTGGTTTTCTGAGAATAAATGTTCCGTCACACCCACGACTTTAAATGGCACCATTTGCAGAGTCCCTGTAAGGTTATAGTGTGACTTCAGACATAACCAAGAGGAGAAATCCTAAGAAAAAAAAAAACGCTTCCAGTATCTGTGGTGTGATTAGTTGTGATATGTATGTGCAAAATAAGGAAAGAGGCAGACAGTTATTTACAATTATTTAAAGTGTTTCTTTATTCATGTTTTCTTATTTGAGGTAGGATAGACAGTTTACTTCCACACATGAGAAGAATTAATCTACCTGAGGCTTGGCATACAAAACTTGTGCTTACAGTACAAAGTGTAGTAAATGCCAAGTCCTTTGGGAACTATCTGTTTACATGAATGTTTTCTATGTTGGATCTTAAGCCATAAATTTCCTGTCAGAAATTCTGTGTACTTCTGGTATGTAATAGGTTGAGCTGCAAGTAGAATACAGTGCTTGTCTACACTGACAAGCTAAATATTTTTAGATCACACACACATGCAAAAAATACGTGTTTTTTTTTCTCCAATTGCAGTTCAATATTGATGCTTTGAAGAAATGCCTTACTGTTTTGCTTAGGGAGTTAGTCATGGTAATATCCAGAGAAAAATGAATGCCTATCACTATGACTAGAGGGACTCCAAGAAAGAGGGATATGAGATTTATTGACCCATTCACCATAAAGAAATATGATAGTACAAAATTTTTGTCACTCAGCTTAGGTCTCAGATCTGTGAGGGCTGCTCCAAAAGTAATGCATCTTATTTTATTCCGTTGACCTACAGTGCCAGAGATGGATGTTGGTGGGATGGCAGTAGAGGTTGAACCTTCCCCCCGGTATTCCGTTCTATTTTGTTGCCGTGAAATAGGTGGCAGTAGAGGGACAGTCTGACAAAATTTGGTCTATCAAATTGTGTTCATGTGTTCTCTTACCTGTTTTAGTTTCCATGGAAATAAACAGGAGACATTACTGTCAGAGCAACCTATGTATTTCTAGGCCACTAGCATTATTTTTTTAATATATATATATTTATTATGTTTAGATACTTTAATTTTTTTGACTACTCTTGCAAGAAAACAAAACTTTACATTTAGAATACTAATGAAACCCTGACATTTGGGGAGCGTCAATATAACAATCAAAATTATGATGGGGAGGGCTGGACTGGGTTGTTCTCAGTAGAGTCACTGGAGGCTGTCAGTTAAGCAATCTTTTCAGTTACCCAAAAGGAGCGTTATAATACCACATATGTCTGTCAGCACTTCTCTCCTACAGAGCGTCTAATGCTGAAGCAGGACTTTAGACTTCTACATACAAAGTACTTAAGTATGTACATATCTTAAAGCCTATGAATACCTCCATTGAGTTCAAGGGGGTCGTTCACAGGCTTGATGTTTTATGTCTGATTAAATGCATTGAGAAATTGAGTCCCAGCCTGGACCAGGGTACAAGCCCTGATGTTAGGTGCTCTAACTGAAATCAAAATTTATCCAGAAATAACTATATTGTGTTTAGTTTTGCTTCTTTCCGTATCTAGAAGAATGCTCATTAAATTCTCCTTCAAAAAATAATAATTTTTGCTTTGAGTGGGTAATATTACAGAAGCTCAAAATGCTGCTTGGTTCTCCATTATTTCATTTTTTTTTTAAACATGCATATGAATTGAACTAGTTTGGTTACGTAAAAGCACTTTTTACAATTAGTTACTCTTCTCCCTCCCTCCAAATTGTTGACTGGACTCATGCTTCTGTAAGATCGTAGATCTATTTCATGTATCAGACAACAGGTAGTAAATTGAAAGCACTCTATGCTTCTAAGATGTAATAGTTTTAATTAAGAGATATTTCTATAGAGATGCTGAAACTGACATTACCTTTCCAATCAGCAGAATGCAATCAGGTGTCTCAGGGCCTTTTCCAAAATTATTCCTCTGCTGTCCACACAAAGTTTGATGCTGGTCTTTGCAGATCCAGGTCATTATAATGCATGGACAGCACATACTCAAAGCTAAATAATTCCTGGGATGATGAGAAATTTCTACTTGAATTTTCATGGCTATAAATTTCACTTAGGTTGCTCAGAAAGTAATGCCTCCTGTTTATTTCCATGGAAACTACAACAGATACAAAGAGCACAATAGCACTGTTTAACAGAGCAAATTCTCAGCTACAAAAACAAACAAAAAAAAACAACAGAACTTTTCAACACAGCCACCACCACTAGTGACTTCTTTTAGCCAGAGATGAACACGAGCTACATGCTGCACTCGTAATAATCTGCACCAGCAGAGGTGACTGCTGTCTGTTGCCACTGCTGAAACACACCACCACCCCTTACTGTGCTCACATCCACTGTTTGGTCTCCATCAACGTTCAGCAAGTGTTGATGGATGTCAGTGGGTGCCACTTTTTCTACATGGAGGAATTCAATTCCACCCCTTTGCTCCATTCACACTTCCATGTCAGACACCATTGTGTCAGAGTGCTCCTCTGCTGCCATCTGTCACACAGCAACAACACGGAATGGGATGTTGGTGGGAAGGTTCAACCTCTGCTGCCATCCCACCAACATCCACCTCTGATGTCGTGGGTCAACATAATAAAATAGGAGGCATGGCTTTTGTAATCTTAGAAAGAGGTGACAGTGGTGATAGATGGACTTTAATATTTCAGAGAAGTTGTCTTATTTGTACTTCATTCACGCCGAATGTGAAATATTTTATTTGTTTTTCACAACTAAGCATGATGGGGATATAAAAACATACAATATCTTCAGAAACAAAATGAAACTGAAAGATGTCTAGTTAGTGCCATATGTAACGACAAATCACTATATGAAGTTAACATTTCCTTTGCTTTTTCTTTGTCCTATTCTAAGTATTAGATGTTGTTTTAGGTTTATTGTCAGGTAGTGTTAACAAGTAGTTTTCAAAATGAAAAAATTGAAATTGGAAGCTCAGTTATCAACTTCAAGCTTATCAACAGTGAATGTGTGAGGATAAAGTGTATGATTTTGAAACAAGCAGCAGCGAAATTTATATTCAGCTGTACAGTCCAAATATTTCGACATAGAACCAATTATTATGCATTAAAATACATGCAATGTATACATTAAAATGTTAACAGTAAGCAAGATTTATACATTCCTTGTAAGATTCCTTAGAGTTACCTTTAAAGTGAATTTGGACCAAAATGTTTTGTCCAATGCACTGTGCATAACAATTTATCTTTCTTGGCAGATAGACTCCTCTTTTCATGCGAAGAGCTTCTTTTAAATTTCTTTCCTTTGGGGAAATCACAGGGGAGATGATTTATTTCCTGGCTCATGTCAGCGTCCATGATACGAAAAGTACTCAATTCACTGTCTTTGTTTTGCATACTAATAACATTGTTCAAACTTTTGTTGATTTTACTTTAATCAGATGCTTTAACAGCTCTGCATCCCCATTCTTGACCATGAAACTTTTGAATGTGCCTGTCTGAAAAGGAAGAATTTTCCGTTAAAAAAACCCTCATTTGTTTCTTTAATAAGAGATTTTAAATAGTTAATTCAATGTAACCTTTCTTCTTAAGCAGATCTATACTCCTGAAAGAGCCATAGCAGACACAAAAAATTCAAGATCTATATGCAGATAATTTTATTTTCATTTGTAGTTGCTCTGTAATCCTCTCCCTTGTACTGAAGGATCGTAGGTCTTGTGCTCAGGGATCATAGGTGAGATTTAATGTTTCCTTCCTAAGTGTATGACTAAGCGTGAAATGCATGACGTCAGAAGCGTAGTAGAATGTGTTTGATAGCATTTAGCTCTTTCTACAAGAATTGTAGCTAAAAGGAACAAATTGGCCCAACAGACTTGTGCCAAAACATATGGATTATTTCTTCCTTTTAGGGACTATGCAAAAGACCAGAAAGTGAATCCGTTTTCTCCATAGACCTAATTGTATGACATTACTGACACAAAATATTATTGACTTAGTTGTGTTGGAAAATACAAGACAAAGATAATTTAATATTTGGTAGCCCCCCTTAGGATTGGTTGTACCAGGCTACAATAATCTGGTATTTCTGTAAGAGATGGTGCCACATATTGTAGGAAAAATAGTCAGGTAAAAAAAAAAAAGAGAGATATTTGTTCTTCATAAATAAATGCATTTTGCACCATGAATTGCAGTGATTGATTGACTTGACTGGTTATTACAAAGTAGGGATGGTTATTGTCTTGGCTTCAGCTGGGATAGAGTTACTTTTCTTCCTGTTAGCTGGTGGGATGCTGTGTTTCGGATTTAGGATGAGAATAATGTCTATAACACCATTGTTCTAGTTGTTACAGAGAAGTGCTTGTGTTAAGTCAAGGACTTTTCAGATTCTCCCACTGCTCTGCCAGCAAGAAGCTGGGGATGCACAAGGAACTGGGAGGGGACAGAACCAGTACAGCTGACCTAAAGTAGCCAAAGGGATGTCCCATACCATACAGCATCATGAGGAATGATAGAACCTAGGGGAGTTGGCTGAGGCAACTGCTGCTTCTCATGGACTGGCTGTTGGTGAGCAATTGCATCACACATCACTTGCTTTCTTTATTCTTTTTCTGTATTTTTTTCATTTCTCTTTTTCTTTTTTCTTTCTTATTAAGCCATCATTTTTTCAACACACAAGTTCTTGCACTTTTCAATTTTCTCCACATGCCTGCAAGTGAGTCAGCGAACAGCTGTGTGGTGTTTGGCTATCTACCAGGTTAAACCACAATAGTCATGCAAGCCATTCCTGGTCCATATCTTATATGATGTCCAGCACAAACACTGCTCTGAGAGTTTACAGTGCTTTGCTAGGAACATTCTGAAATATTTTAGTTAATGCTAAACTACACTGGTTGTTAGCTCTTGTGTGGAAGGGCAGTGTAGATATGGATAGATCAAAGCTATGATCAACAATGAAATTTCTTGTATCCTGAATAGAAAGAATGTGTTTTAAAAAATATATGTCACAATGTTCCTAAAGTAAGAATGATAACAAACATACACAGTGAAAGCTATTTATAAAAATGGCAGTGTGAGGTAAATAGGATGATGATTCAACACTTAATCATTTTGTGCAATTTTCTCACTTCAGTAAGTACCTTATTTAGTTTCTGCCAATTTGGCTTTGCCAAAAAGTTGGTTTTGTTAATCTGTCTCTCATTAGTTTTAACTCACTATAAATTGTCTGTAAATTCTCCTTAAACAGAGACAAATACATTATAGAGCATAAGCATGAAATTGCTCCTTGTTTTCTGCACATAAAAACTCAACGCAAACAAAACTAGTATTTAACTGACCTCACCCATTTTTAAAATAGGAAGTCTGTTATCTGGTCCTTGGCTAGCGAATGAACTTGTTTTTACAATCAATTTAGCATTAATTTTTAGATATTATGGACGTACAAATGATGCTATGTATTGACAGAATGTGGCTACTACCGGAGATTAGGAGAGAAAAATGCATTCTTTTGCTCATAGACATTCCTTTTTATTTATTTATTTATTTATTTCAAATGTTTATCTCTCTGAGAATCTCCTGTGGTATGTACTAAACCCAAGGCACGAAATAGGGCGACTTGACATCATAAAGGAATTCAGGGATACCACCAGCTTTAGTTATGGAGAGTATTTTGATGGAGTCATAAAAGCTGTCTATTGTAAAAGACCTTCACATAAGAGAATAAATGATTGGATTTGGATTTAAGTACCTTGGCCTTATTGCTATTGCGAGTGTTTAACAATGACTGAAAACTAATTTAATGCACTAGTTCTATGTGATTAGAAAAAGTAGCACACTAACTTAGAACAGAATAGATACTCCGAGTTGCAAATAAAGGCTTCTATCAAATAAGCTTAGAAAGTAGGTTTACTTCAAATTCGTTACTTGTAAATTCCTTATTTTATCATTGTCACCTAAGAAACTTAATACAGAAATATGGTACTCCATCATTCCATCAAAAATGCTTGTGTTTATAAAGCTAAAAAGTCTTTTTTCACTCTTCATATCCGACTCTAGTCAAAAGATGAGATGAACCAACCGTGTTCCAACATTTTTGATCAAATTTCTTTGATCATCTTTAATTTTTAAGTTGTAGAGAATGAAACCTTTAATTCGTATTTATTGTAGAAACACCTGCCATAATGCACACCACAATGATGTACAGCCCTACTTATGCAATGGTAATTAACACTCAGAATAATACGTTAGATATTACCTTACGATAATATCATATTCTTAAACTGAACAGAATGGTTTTAAGATCCTTATTCCTTGGCTTGTCAGAAAGTTGAACAAAATCACTACTAAAATAATGTTGGCACTGAAATGATAGTCTACTGCTTTGGTTATCTGATTATTTTCCATCTAACCCACAGCTGAATGATGGACTTGCAATGAAAAATTTCAAAACCAGAACAGGAATGTGATTTAAGAGATTCAGAATCACTGGTGCCTGCTACAGACTATCAATGTGATCTTTAGGAAAACCTTTAAGAGCTCTGAGTCCACTTCCCTATCACTGTGGTAGGTCTGATGAATTTACATGCAGAAGCAGCGCAGGCAGCTAAATTTGCAATATTTTTATAAAACACCTAGAAAGTATGCTGCGATCATCAGCTGGGAAGTTGTACATTAGGTTACTGGAAGGATATATATATATATATGTAAATATATTCTAAATATAAAACTATAAATAATAATAACATATATAATATTCTTTTATATATATAATATAATATATGTATATTGTATATTGCATACTATATTACATTCATTGGAAGGATATTTATTGAATGGCCATTAGCTAAACTGTCTCCTCTGCACCACTGATGTAACAAATAAGACTTTCAGAAGTATCTTTGATTTGAAAACAGTAAATGAGTTGGTGTTATGCTAATGCAGTTCTCACTACCTTCTCAAATACCAGTTCTGTGCTAAAGGGAAAATTATTCATCATCAGTTGCCCATAAGCATGTGGCAAAATACGGCAGCATTAAAGCAAAGTTAGAAAAACAATAGTTGATGGAATTTTTTTCCGCTTTTCTTTCTGTTTCAACTTTCATCTTTGGATTACACGGGTATTCTTTTTCAGCATTTCCTCAATCTAGAAAATTTAGCCCACAAGGCAAGTGATATCAGCGGAACACATTTCATACAAAATCTCAACATATTCTGCTCCTTTCCTACTTCTCATTCCTTCTGCAATGAAATAACGGCTGAATTAAATGCCAGGGGTCTTGCATTCCATTCATTCCCTTGCCACAGGTGAAGCATTTTACTAATGTTCATTAGTTACTTCTGCCAGCTATTATCATACTAACTACAAAGATATGAAAAACAAGACCCTCAGGAATGATGCACTGTAACAGCATAGTTAGTTTAAAATTTAGTCTGCTGAGCTGGGAGTTTTCTGTATCTAATTGTTCATGAATGGCCACGTATAGAGAGAGACATCTGAAACAAAAAGAGACTCTGGGGTTGTTGCACTCCCAGGAAAGTATATGGGTAGCTGTTAGCATCAGCTCTTTCAGCTTCTTGGGTAGTTCCAGTGGTCTTCAGAAATGGGCCAATCATGTAGAAGAGAAAAATCTCGACTTGGAAGGCTATAACTCTTAGTCTCCTTGCAGTATATGCACATGATAAGATAGGAACTGTAGGACAGACCTTAAGGCAAGAGTGTTGTTAGGAAAGTCCCTCTCCAGTGCTCCTAAAGAAAATCTCAGCATCCCTGTACATTAGGTCTTTTACAGATTTCTGCAAAGACTTGAGAAGAAGACCTTTCTGTTTGAAGTAATTGCTTTATAAACTGAGGTTACATATTAATGTGAGAGTGTTCCAGGTACGATTTTATATTTTAGAGCATCTGTGATCGCCTACACAAATTGGCAGCTGACCATGGAGATCTCAAGGCAGTCAGGAGCGGTTGTACTCCTGTACCATATCTTCTGAGTGCAGGCCAAGTTCAACATAAGCTGTTCTTCACTGAAACTCTGAATTTGGGACAGTATACATGGGCTCATAGGGTGTCTAAGTGTATGACGCTTCAGGAATGTTCTGTGTTGATGACTTCAAGGTTTCTCCTTCTGGAATTTGCAGCAATAACTCTGCTACACAAATCCACGTGCCTCTGGAGACCTCTGTATATCATGTTACAAAAAAGACTTCTGCAACAAAGAATCTGAGATGTTTTCAAACAGCAGATCTGATTAAATATTTGTATGTATATATGTATCTGTACATATATTTTATTCTTTGCAGCCACAAAATTAGCTTTCTCAGTTATTGAGTACAGGACAAGAACAGTAAAACTTCAGATCTTCTCAATGTTGTCTTTCTTAGTGTAAAAAGCACCAATAAGGAAGTCTATCAGAAAGTTCCAGGGTTAAAAGCTCCTGTGTTGTTGCTATTAAAAAGCTGAAGATGTGCCGTTTTTCCAGAGAAAGAATACTTTTTCATGGTTTTATCTCTGTAAATGAGATATGACCATAAAATGAGGACTTTTTTGCCTAAGAAAATTTGTCACGGCCACAGAAGTTAACACAGTCCTCAGTAACTCTTGGTTGCTTTGTTTCTGTTTGTCTTTTTTTCCTGTTTTTTCTTTTTTTCCTTTTTTTTCTTCTTCCTTTTTTTTTTTTTTAATCAGGATATAAGAAAGAAGAATATTTTATTTTACTCTACTTTATTATATTTTATTTTATTATTTGCTGTCTAGTCGATTTTAAATTAAGATAGCATATATCTGAAGCTGCTCAGAGCTAGAGATGAAGAAAGTCCCAGGAGATACATTGTTGGGTCGAGGGTAGGTAAGACAGTCAAAGGTACATGACAAATTAATTTATCATGTCTCTGTAATTTATCACCCATTTCTGCGATCTATCACATGGATCTCCGTTCTACAAAAGGGCTGTAAGTATTTGTACAAGGCAGTGGGAATGGTGTTTCTGTGTAAGGGGGAAGATGTTCACTGTATATCCACTCAGACTTTTTCTTCTATTTCTAGAAGATTTCACTTGAAAGTGGGGTTTTAATTGTATGGCTGGAAGCGAATGTAAACTAAGTTAGTATTGAACCAGCAGATGGAAAAATCCTTATCACTGAACAATCTAACAAGGTTTTTTTTTTTTTTTTTTTTTTCCTTCCCTTGTGCCATCTGGTATCTATGCTCACATTCGAAAAATGAACCATCCACAGAGTAGTTGTTTGACAGTTCCAATAGTCAACCTTTTTCTCTGAAGATCAGTGCTTAATCTCTCTGAAGATAAAGACACAAAGTACAAATGAAGACATGAAACTAAAGCTGACAGCTTCACAAATGCTGCAAAAAAGCAGGAGCTGAAATGTTCTGCATGGAAAAGTATTTCACCACTTCTTACGTAATCCAATCAAACAAAGGTTAATCTAAAATATGAGGCATGAAACATGCTTCTTTTTAAGAAAAATTTCCGTTGTTCTGCTTGATGGAAAGAGGAAAAACACACTTGTTACACAGAAATCACACAAACCAAGTGCTGAGGAGGAGTCTATACACTCAAGTCTCAACAATCTGTGATGAATCAGGGTTTGAAGCGGCAAATGAGATTGAAAGATAAAAAAATATATTAAATTATATAGAAATGACTGGAAATCAAGAAAAAAAATGTAAAAATCTTGAAGCTGAAATGGGGTAGTAAGTTATGATCTTAAACTGGCCATGTTGTATTAAAATTTCTATCCTGAACTAGACAGATAGATTACCGTTTCATTTCTCATTTCTATTGGCTATTTTTTTCTAGATACATATGAAGACGATGAATGTTTTCTAATGCTTCTCACTAGTTATGCAATTGAAAATCCACCTTACAAGGCCCTGAAGTATATGCTTTTGACGACATTTGAGGATTATCACTGTTAATATTAAAATATCTTACTTATAAAAATACTTGATTGCAAGAATTTTAGAAGAGAATAGCTCATTAAATATCTGAAGATCCTTGTTCTGGTTTCAGCAGG
>WBMW01004039.1:371236-392294 GCA_013396635.1 Penelope pileata | reverse complement strand
GGGCTGCGGCCCCGCGCAGGTACGGAGCGCCGCCCCGGGGCGCCGTGCGGGGAGGGAGCGCCGCGCCGTGCGGGGCGCCGAGGGGGGGCTGCGAAGGGGCTGCGGGCGACGCGCAGCGCCCGGGCCGAGGTAGGCGGCGGTGCGGCGGGAGGAAGGTGCGACGCGGGTGGCGGTGTCGGGGAACAAAGCACTGTGGAGCCCAGGCCCGGAACGCCGCCGCGGGGCGGCTGGGCTCTGAGGGCTCCGTGGGCCGCTCCCTGGGCCGGGGTGCGGGCGCGGCCTCGCACGGCGGTGGGGGGAGGAGGGGACGCGTGCGGTTCCTGTCAGCGCCGTGCGCGTCCCGGCCCGCCCTGCCTCAGCGCGGAGCGCTCCAGGTGCGGGTCCGGTCCTCGCGCTGCCCTGCCCGCGGGGCTGTGACTGGGCGGCGGCGCGCTCCGCCGTGCGGGTTGGCTTTCCGTGGGGAAACGGGTTTTGCCGCTTTGGGTACTGGAAGGTAAAAAGAGAAATTAATTGAGGTAGCTGAGGTGTTATTTGTTTCCTGGGTACAGTGATACAGAGCTAGAAGCTGGGAGTGGGCGGTGGTGGGTCCCCTCATGGCCCTGGAAGCACAATAGCATCTTTTTGTAACTGCGCTGTTCAGTTCCGTGGAAATGGAGGACTATGACATATTCTGCCAGAAGCATCTTTCCAGGATCCAAGAGGAGGCAATAAAAAGAGAAACCTCGTGTGCTGTCGGGCCCAGAAATGCCTCCCTCATTCAGTTCCATGGAGTTCCAGTGCTCTCCCCTCGGGTAAGGTGTTCCTCCCTCCCCCGCTGTGTCGGCCCTGCTGCTGGCAGTGGCTTTGCTCCCCGCATGTACTGATTCTGCAGAAGGTGCAGCTCTGCCTGAGGTGGTCTCTGGCCTCTGCTGCTTGGTGCATTCTAAGCATTCATAGCTTTAATTTTACAAGCTAAAGGGGCAAGATTTTTTTTTGCTTTTATTTTTGATATTCATTATCTTTGCAAGGACAGTGAAAACACTTGTGGTGTTAAACAGATGAATGGCACTGCTGAGCTCAGTTTTATGTGATAGCAACGCTCCAAATATTCAATAACTTGTGAGTTTGTTTAAAAGTGTCCAAAAATAATGACAGTAGAAATAGGAAATACTGAGATTGTTAAAGGGTTTAATTAAACTTCTTTCTGGCATGTGTTTGCAGCCTCCTGTGATACATTCCACAGGCTCATCAGTTACACTGAGGGCTGGGAAAGGCCTGCCTGCGCTCTGAGGCCACTGGCATTTCAAATTGGCATTGTAGCATGTAAAGTTCATACCAACTTTTATAAACAGTGTTCTAAATCAATGTATGTATGCCAAAAAGGCATTTTGTACGTCTTTGTTTAAAAAAAAAAAAAATTGTGTAATTTATCTGGCATTGAAAGTATGCACAAAATTTCAACATAGGTGTTTTTTTTTTTGATTTTGTGTGTTTTATTTCTGTAATTCTGTATTGTAGTTTGCATCTAGTGATGCCAGCCATGTTTTTTATGCTCTGTTCTGCAGCTGAGCTTTGAAAAGAGAAAGGAAATACAGCAGTATAAACAGAAAGCACTGGATCTGCAGACCTGGAGGCAGAACTCCCGGAAAAGAGCCTTACTGAATCGTGTTCAGGAGATTATAGAAAACATTCAGGTGGGATTAGCTGGGTAGTTTTAAAGAAAGCATCTCCTTATGTGTGTTTTGAGAAAGGGCTGGGGTTTGAGTATTCACTATTATAGACATGAAATGACTAGCAGTTAGCTCTCGAGACCCAGCGTTTGCAGGTATTTCATGCTGTGTGGCCTGATTTTTGGGTATTGAGCAAGTCTCTACGTTCATTGTAGTGTATGGCATGTGCTTTTCACTGCTTGTTTTGGTATATGCAAAAGACCACAGGAAGTGACTGACTGTCGCTTTTGTAACTCAGAAACAACTAGGTTATAAAAACAAACAGAAGAATGAGTGTTACTGACTTGCAGCTGCCTTGCTTTGCTTGTAAGCCTGTAATTTAATCAGAAATGTATATATAAAGATCTAACTTTATGATTACAGAAGTAAAGTTAGCTCTGAAACAACTTGTAATCTGTTAGGTGCTTTATCATTTTACTACAACTGTTTTATTTGATTCTTCAGTGATAAACTTGGGTGTAAACTGAAAATAACGTTCAATATGTCTAGTCAAACAGTGTTATTTGTCTTTGTAACAGAACTGTAATACAGCTTTAAATTACCTTTTGATTAAACAAGCACAGTTAGTACTGAATGTGTTCAGTTACTAAGGTGACAGGCGTGTGCACTGAGCGTGCACCGTGTACTGGAGTGTACGTGGCAACAGTCACCTGCCTTGGGATTTGAAGAGCAGACCAGGAACATTTGTTCAATAAAGAAATAATCTAGGTTTTTTTTCAAGGATGTCCCCTTGCTAATCAAGTTGTAACACCTAGGATAAACTTTATTTTAGTGTGGAAATCCTTTTCATCAAATGCAGGCTAAAAGTGTTGTATTAGACAAACAAAAGAGAAGCTAGATAATGCGTGAAATGTTGTTCAAGTTGTTTTTCCTACTGAAATTGTCATATTTAATGTCTCTGGATCAGTAAGGAATTAAAAATATGTATATTTTATAGTTCTCTCTTCTCATTAGGAATTATTTTGACTTGTTCTTAGTTGTCGCTGAGTTAATCTATATTTGATGCTGAAAATTTTCAGTTACATTTCTTGTGTAATATAAAACATGTTTTCATATCTTAAGAGGAATCTTGCAATATAATTTGAAGCCATAAAGTTATTTTAATATATCAAAACTGCCTCTTGAGGAAAAAAGCATCTTAGCATTCAGATGCTTGGTATCACTACAGATTTTGAGTGGACCAGTATTCAAATTTATATTTCAATTCCATTAACATTTTTCTCGTTGCGTGGAGCTCTGCATTACAAATAATTTGGAGAAAATTTGTAATGCTCAAACTGAAATTTTTTACAGTCTTTAAGGTGGTAGCGTTCTCATTTAAGTGCAGGTGAACCTTGCAGTTATCTGAAAATCAGAGGAGATTTCATCCAAAATATGTGATATTTTTAAATTTTTGTTTGCAGATAAAGCAAGTATCTAGCGTGAGTGATGTGAACACATTGGATGCTGAAAATATTTGCCCCAATTCAGACTCAAAAGCTTTGACTGACCTCACAGCTCTATCAGATGCCAACTTGCCGTGTTCTTCTGAAAGGCATGGTTCCAAGGAGCTTGAAAAAATGCCATCAGGTACTACACAGCAAGTGACATCAAATGTGACAGAAGTAGGTAAACCAGAAGGGGAAGATGTTTCTTGTAAGCAAAGTGAGAGGTGCTTCTCAAAAGACATACCTTGTCCAAGGGCTGCATCTCCTGACAGTGTGCAGAGCAAGCTTGCATCGCCTGCTTTGCAAAAGCAAGAGGCACAGGGAGTGCCATCATCTGACAAGGAAGCCCAAGATCCATATGTAACGAGTCTCCAGAGCCTGCTGAAAAAGTCTAGGGAGTACGTAGAGAAAGAGCAAACGAGGCGTACCTCAAGAGGTAATTCAAAGAGGAGTGTGAATGAAAGCCACTCAGACAAAGAAAACGATGCAGTTAAAACAACTGACTCTGTGAAAGAGAGACCAAAGCTTACAGGAAGAAGTTCCACTCCTCTGCCAGTTGATAAACCCAGTCTTAATAAATCAAATTCCCTTCTCCAAGGCGCCTCTGCTCATACAAGTTATACAAGTATGTCAACTTTATCCAGTTTCTCTAAAGTGGATATACCTATGAGAGTTGGAACACCCCCGTTGGTGGATTCGGATTCAGATGAAGAATTTAAAAATACTTCTGCAGTTGATCGTGACAGCAGCATTGTCAGGAGCCTCTCGGGATCGTATACCAAACTGCCGAGCCCAGAGCCAAGCATGAGTCCTAAGATGCACCGAAGGCGCCCAAGACCTCTGTCAATGGGACACATCGTTATAAATAACCCCGTGAACGCGTATGAATTGAGTCCCAAAGGCAAGGGGAGAGCGATGGATTTAATTATGCAAGATATTGCTGATAAAAATAATGTGTCCGAGTCAGTGCCAAAGTTCATGGTGGACTTCGGTATGCTTTGCCCTAGCAGAATTCCTGGTGTCATCAGGAATTCTTCAGGCCCCTGTGATGGGTTGGTGGTTGGCAAACTAAATCGGCATTCCTTTGGGCACCTGGAAAGCAAAGGAACATTGTCTGCTACGGTGGAAGGGCAGGTCGTGATGGACAGCAGAGGACCAGTTAAAGTAGAGACCAGTGCTAATACTGGAGCTCCAAAGTCGAATGAGCCGTTTGCCATCAGTCAGTCTGCAGTAACACAGAAGCTCCCAGCTGTGAGTGAAACCAAACCGTCTAGTTTGCAAGAAAATACTAAATGTAATTCTCCAGTAGAACTCAATAAATCCTATGATGTTGAAAGCCCATCCCCACTACTAATGCAGAGCAAGAATATACGTCAGCAGATGGACACTCCAAGTGTTTCCCCAGCAAACGAGCAGTTTCTGGAAAACAATTTTGAAAAGGTAAAACGTAGACTTGATTTGGACACTGACAACTGCCAGAAAGATACCAGTCCCTGCGTTGTAACGGCTGGAAGGGAAGAACAAGAGAAGCAGTGGTTGCAAGAACAGAAATATCCTGTGGGATCAGTTTACATTACCAAGAATGCAGCCCCTGATTCGAGTATGGCAAAAGGTAAAAGATTTTCTGTATTTTGAAGGGTTTTTTTTTTTAAACTTCTCAGTTTAGAAATCTAGGAAATGATAATTAAATCCAGCAATGATAATTAAAAATATTAGTCATTGGTTTATATGTCAAAAGGCGAAAGTTTTATTGTGTCAGTTACCTTTTTTTTTTTCTCCAGAATCTCATCATTTCTCTAATTTTTAATTAATGACAGGTTCTGAATTTCAGCTTGTTACCTGAGCTTTTCTTAACTGCTGCAGAACATGTTAATTGCTCATTTGGGATTCACTTGGAGTCCAAAGTTACAACAGCTATCAGTAACAGATACTTCATTACATAATTTATGAAGAAGCATCAGCTAAAACATCGTTTCTCAGTTCTGTGAATTCAGTACTTATTCTCAAGGGTATCATTTTACAGCAAAAAAGATTAAGTTCTCATTGCAGTGTAAAAGTTTGAACTTTAATAAGAAAATTTCTTATTCCATTGGATTTAAATAAGACTACTAAAAGGAAAGGTACCCTGTGCAAGTTCAAAGAACATACCTTTTAACAGCAAGGTTGCAAATCATTATGTAGGTATTTTCTTCCAGTTCAAGACTGTGCTACATTGGTCTACCAAGTCAAGCCAAAGTGGCATAAAAAGTTTTAGTTTACCTAAACGAGTGCAGGTATACTATTCCCAGGACTAGATTTTTTGTGTCCTTGTTTTAATACAGGCTCGGTTTGTGTTACTGCTGTCCCATCCAAATGCATATCCCACAAATATGGACATGCAAATGTTTTGAAGGACTGGTAACTGATAAGATTCTTTGCAATGCATAATGGCAATTTAATATCAAAATTATGTCATACTTTTTATTGATGGAAATTACTTCTGTTGAAGCATGCGTACCTGTGACAAAAGATCACATATAAAATACTTAATGCCTGACTCTTTGTAATGCATGTATCTTCTCAGAAGAGATTTTAAAGACTAAAATGTTGGCCTTTGAAGAAATGAGGAAGAGACTTGAAGAGCAGCATGCACAACAACTGTCGATTCTGATAGCAGAACAAGAGAGAGAACAGGAGAAATTGCAGAAGGTAAAGCAAAAAGAGGAGAAATTCCAAGATGAAGTCGTGAATTGAAATTTGTTGGGAAGCAATTGGTTTTAAAATGTATGTTCTGTTGCTTTGCAGACTTAGAGAACTAGTCATGCAGTTGGTTCTTTCTTTTGTAGGAACTAGAAGAACAGGAGAGAAAGTTGAAGGGAAAGAAGATTGCTACAACAGAGATAGAAATTTCCAAAGTGAATATTAACAGTAGGATGGAGTTGGAGTGGAGAAAAAGCGAAAGTGGCTTACTGGAAAGCGTGCAGTCTCAGCTGGAGACAATCCATAACACAAACTCTACAAGCATTGGTAAAACTTAAAGAGTAGAATATAGGTTAAATGTTGTGGTGTGTTTTGCTCTACAGTGACTGTACCAGCTGCCCTATCGTGCTGATAGAGGCAGTGCTCCTCTCCCAGGCCACTTGGTCAGGACATGCTGACAGCTGCTGCCTTCAGCTGTGAAACAAATCTTGTGTTGCATGTTTGCCTACGTGGCATTTAGCACAAATTCAACTACCCTTACACTGTTCCCTGCGTTGCATCTGCATGTAGTTGTTAGAGGGCACACTGGAGGAAAGCAAACTAAAAGTAAACTGATCTAGTCACTGATGAGGGTGTGGATTAGCATCATGTCACGGAAAGTTCACCCTGGTGCTACATAGCTTCAGAGCAGTGGACTGAGTGCTCTTGTTTGTGTAGGAGGATTAGAAGGACTCTACCAGGGGGTCTTGGCTGCGAGAAGGTGCTGCTGTAGCTGATGGGACAGCTCTCAGCTGTTCCGTGACATTAGGAAATGTGGTGTGTGTTTGTTTGTTTTCCCATTGGTTTAGCTAGTTTTGCTTTGAAATGAATCAGACATTCACATTCCTTCTTGCCTGTGATTGACCTTGCAAACAGCATGGCTCCTTCTGAGCAGAGTTCTTTGTTGTCTGTTTTAACATTTCTCATCGAACGCAAATGGATGGTTGGGTTAATGGGAAAAGCAGAGGCACTTTGAGAGTAGAATTCCTAAACTATATGACTGTGGTGATTTATTCATCTTTAGGATACACGTTAGCAGCAGTAAACACTTCAAAACCACTTTCCTTGAGATGCTTTATGGATAAGATTTTGTGTAGCAACTTTAATATTGAGCAAGTGATTTTTCATGCTGTAGCATATGGGTATTATTTTTTTCCTCCCCATATATAAGTATCATCACCTACAGTTTGAATAAGAACTGGAAACTTCTCTGTTTCTGAATGCCAAAAAGACTTCTTGACTGCTGCTTGAGTTAAAGTTTATGTATGTGCTTGATTTTTTTTATTTCTTCATTTGTTATTTGTATGGAGTGCTACTTCATTTTTTGTTCTTAAACAAGCAAGATGATTGTGTGTGTGCTTGTATATGCAGCTGTGTTTATTTGCACTTTATGGACAAAAATCTGCATGTTGAACTGTACATTCTGCTTTGCATGCAGGTTTTGCTCATACTACAACACCTAACACCTTTGCTTCAACAAGTGAAACTTCATTCTTTCTCTGGGGACCGTCAGGTAGTGGAGTAATAAAAACCTCAGTATCTAGGCCAAGTAACAGGATCAAAACTAGGTGGACTCAGGTAAGGAAAAATAAAATGTACTTATAGCTTAAAAAGACTTTTGATTTTCCTAAGACACTGGTAACTTTCTAGTGGCTATGTAGTAACACATTTCCCAGAAAAGTTCAATATCTCTTCCTGTGTCAACTTAGATTACATGGCAGAACTGTGTAGTATATTTTTCTTGTTATGTATGTATGCAAAATAATCCTGAAACAGTATATAGCTTCTGCTAAGTTAGTCCTGCGGTGGGTACTTCAGGCCTAGCCACAACTTTTTTACCTTGGTCAAGAGCTCTTTTCTTACTTCAAATCTTAAGTCACGTGGTTGATGGTATTTGAAAAATAATTCTTAACTTCTGCTTTGTGTAGTTAGAAAATGCTTATTTTCTTTTAAGATTTTCACTCCAGAGATACAAATGAAGTTTGATAAGATAACTGCTGTGGCAAAGGGGTTTCTTACTCGTAGACTCCTGCAGACAGAAAAACTGAAACATCTCAAGCAAACCGTAAAGGTAAGATCAGCCTTCTTGTGTTATGCAGCTTCTCCTCCTGTAGTGGCTTTTGCTTTTAGGAATGTCTCTCGTGTACATGTTTGAATGTTGCATTGTTTACTATCGTAAGGTCCAACTAAAACAAAGATGAACCGCTCTACATTTACAGCTTGTGATGATTCCTTGGTTGAAAAGGATTACATTTGGTGTGATCTTACTGCTCTCTCTTCCCCAGGATACTCTGGAGTTCATTAGAAATTTTCAGTCTGAAGCCCCATTAAAAAGAGGAAATGTTTCAGCACAAGATGCATCCCTTCATGAAAGAGTAATGGCCCAGGTGACATAATATAAACTTTTTTTTCCCTAGGTATTCTGCTTTTGTTAAAAGAAGTTAGTTGTTTGTGTGTTAGTATAAATAGCTAAAATCTGCATGGGGGCTTTGTTTAAAGGAAAACAAATTTAAACTACATCTGCGAAGAAAAGATTCTGTTTTTGTGCTGACTCATTAAGAAGGATTTCTAAATTATCTGTATAAGTGTTTTGTCTCGATAGAGCTTGGTGATCAGAAACATGGGACAGTTATCTGCCTGTTTTGTTAAATGTTTAACTGTTCTTTCCAGCTGCGAGCTGCTCTATATGATATCCATGACATATTTTTTGCAATGGAGGCATCTGAAAGAATGAATATTCTGCGTCACGATCGTGAAGTTCGCAAGGAGAAGATGCTCAGGCAAATGGTGGGTGATAGTCAGGAGAGTGTAAACTGTTTTAAGATCTCAAGTACTGCATCATTTTGCTTTTAATAGACTCTTTCTGACCGTGTAAAAAGTTTAAAATCTTAATTATTTAATTATGCTTATGTAGTTATATTTCTTCAGATTTAAAGAAAAAGAATCATTGCAGTGGGAGATGAATATCTTACTAGCTTGAAACTTTTAGTGTGTAGACGTATTAAAAGAGTGAAAACTATGATGAAAGTAATAAAAAAAAAAATTGAGACTTTAAATGAAAATTCATTATGCCACACAAGTCTTTTTAATTTGGTAATGTAAATCTTAAATTGAGTCCAAATGTGATCTTTGTGCTGAAAGCATTGATATATTTTAAGTATGTGGAGAGTCAGATCAGATGAGGTTAAGGTCACTGTTGAGCTTAATTGAGGAGTCCTATTGTTGGTTGTTTTTCCTTTTAGGATAAAGTAAAGAGTCCGAGAGAGAGAGCAACACTTTCAACAGCTACACAGAAATCTCTGGATAGGAAAAAGTACATGAAGTACGTGTAGTTCTCCTTTTGTGGTGAGGGGAGGGTACAGGAGGGTGAGTAGGAAGAGTAGGAAATTGAGAAAAGAAGTTTTTGGAGAAACAGCTTATTTGCAAAATAATTTCTCTCCCAGGAAGAATGAATTAAGAAAACTTATTCAGGTGTGTGGTATGTTACCACTTGTAGTATAGTTCAGTCCTACTTTTGAGACACTTCTTGTCTCTATGGGCAAAACGTTTGTTCTGGATTGTGTTTATGGTATATTCCAGTGTTGATCAGAACAATCCCTGTGCACTCAGTTTATGGATGATTTTTGTAAGTTATTTTATCAAACCTTTCCAAAGTGCCTAGCAAGAGAGGATCTCTTGCAATTATTTTCTGGATGGAGGCAGGCGTTATCTGTCTGCTGCAAAACCGTTCACAGAACAGTTGTGTTACGTGTGCTCGTGAGTGAAAAGCTCTGTAGAGCTGCTCTGGCAGTATTACATGTCGATGTAGATTCTGTTGCTGTTTTTCTGTTACAATTTCCATCTAAGACCTATGTGATGATTTTGTCATTTAAGTATATTTCAATACTATTGTTTCTCTAGGGCTTCAGAAATGGGAATGCCTAGTAAAAAAATAGTCATAAAACAAAGAAGTCCTGAAAGCCGGTGAGTGAAGGTTACTTGTATTGTGACCCTTTTAAAGAACTCTCTTAGAAAGTTACATTCTTTGATCAGTGTTATTGGCTTGTCATCAATCAGCTCAACTTTTGCCCTTATTTTAAGTTGCTATATGGTAGATGATGCATAATTCACTATTCTTTGTAAGATTTATTTATTTATTTATTTATTTATTTTAAGAAGGGGAAAAGTACTAATAGAAGTTTGTGTTTTAACAGAGTACTTCAACCAAATCAAGGACAGAATGCCCCAGTTCACAGATTACTTTGCAGACAAGGGTAAGGACACAGCATGTTCTTAACCTAAGGTTAAAAGTAAATGCAAAGTGCAAGAACACAGTAATTTTTAAATAATATTTATACTTAATGGTGCAACTGTTGTTCAAGGGCAAAATAATTCTCTCAGTATTTTGAGAGAGTGATGAAGCTTTATTTTACCTGATTCTGCAAGAAAATATTGTGTTATCATCCTCTTGTGTATTGTCTTTATTTACACTGTTTTGACATTTCGATTTGTAACATTCATTCCATGAAGCTTTGCTTCCCCTTAAGGAAATATATGCATTTTTAAATGTAGACTGTAATGCCACAATATCTGAACTGAATCAGTTTCTTGAGTACAGTTTTTTAAAAATCTGTATATTGGGAAATATTCTCCTACTTAATGTATCTTCCTGAATATTAATGTCAGTAGGAGTTGTACACATACTCTGGAGGAGGCTATATAGGACAGTGTTAAAATTATTTTATGCCAAACAGTTTGATAGTGTCTTTCTATTATTGGATACAGTCTTTCAACATTGATGCAAGTGACTTATTAACTCTTTTATATTTAATTAGAACCCCTAAGACCTCAGTGAAGGGGGTTGAGCAAAATAGAAAGAAGGCCTCAGAGAGCAGAGTGTCTAACAAGGCGGTTTCAGGTGTGTAGAAAATTGGTGCTTGGATCCTATAGTAAATAAGTTACTAGTATCAAAAAATAAATGGAGGATATATTGCTTTCCTTTTCTTGTGCACCTGCTTTGCTGTGTCTTAAATCTAACCTGTCTCTTCAGACATGTGCTGGTAACTTTGCCGTCCACTTTAAGATTCTATAGACATGGTATATAGAATGTACTTTACAGCTCATTTGCTTGCACTCACCAGATGCCCAACCATTATAAAGTTTGCCAGAAATAGTCACTGGAGCTGTTTGAGAATAGTCAAAAACTTTTCATACACATCTGTAGCCCTTCATTTTGAAAGGAAATAAAGCAGGGGGAAGAAAAAAGTAAACGATGAGATTCCATCCCAGGTTGGCTTGTTGGTTTTTCTGTTGCCAATTCTCCTGGCAATGCTGTCAGCACTGAGGTGGAGCAAGGCAGTTTTGCAGTTGCGGTCAGTGACACTACTGAAAAATTAGCCAAGATAGGAAATAATCTCTCAGAAATAAGAATATTACGTAAGGAATATAGTTGTAGCAAACAAAGTTAACCATAAGGCAGTTGTTATCTTTTGAGTTTGCCAAAACTATTAAGGACTCCTCCAGTTACAGTATTAAAGAAGTTGTAGAAGAGCAGAAGTGAAAGGTTGGTGTCAGTATGAGGTCTAGCGTTAATTGTTGGGGAAGGCATCCAGATTTCATCTCACATAATTTCTGCTCAATCTGTAATGATCTCCAGTGTTTTTTACATTTAAGTCTGGCATCAGACGTCCAATGGAAACATCCACTCTTCTGTGTTGTCAGTGCTGCTCTGCTAAGTCCCTGAGTTTATCGTAGTTGATCTAAGTCATGATGGTTGGTACCGGGCAATGAAAAGAATCTTTTGGAATACATCTCTAAACTTCTCATTACCTTTCTAATTGCTGTTTGTTGTATATCTGGAAAGCTATTTAATGTGTTCTGTAGTGACCTTCTTGGAACGTAAAGTAGATACGTCTAAGCAGTTGTATGCTGTCTAGTTCTGGCTGCACAGCTTAGCCTCATTTAGGGTTTTGACATCACATATGTACTTGTGGTATAAAACCAGTACTTCTGTGTGCTCGAATAATACTCTCATTGATTGTTGTCTTCTGGCAAGAAGGCCTTTCTCTTAGGAATCAATAAGTGATCTTAACTTTAGTTTTTGTTGTTCCGAACTCCTTCAGCCAAAGTTCAGTTCTGAAGAAAAAGCTTACTAAAACTACAGTGACATCTTTTGTTGTTGCTTTTGTTTTAATAGGACAAAGATGCCGTATCAGTAGCCTGCAAGCTGTGCTGGGCAGGGTGTTTAATGTGGTGTGATTCTGTTAGAAAGAAGATGGTTGAGCTCAGCCTGCTACTACCACTGTGCTTACCCATCTCCTTTGTTTCTGCCCGGTCTGAGTAAGTGTTGAGGAATAGAAATAGTGGGGCATGAAGCACAGAGTATCTGGGTGGCAGCAGCACTGGGCCGAGTGTGATCTTTCCTGTGTGCCTGTCCAGCCTGAGCAGGGAGCACGCTGCCTCTGTGAGGAGTGTACTTGCTGCCAAGTGCATCAGCGTTCCAGGCAGTGCTTGTGAGGGTGTCAGACTTGCTGTGTGTGAGTAGCAGGGCAATTGCATGACCAAGAGGAGAGGACACTTCCCCTGCCACTGGAAAATGCTGGGTGAGAGTTGTATTCAGCAAGGCTGTAAATCTTTAGGAAAATTTGACTTCTTTGATTTCCTAGTCTAGATTCGCTGTAGTCTGTTTCTCTGTGTTGAAATAGGTCAGTTCTACATACAGTAGCTTTGTAAGTATATACCTTCTTAATAGTTAAATGAAGTTATCTTAGAAAAAGATAAATTGATGTAGAATTAAACTAGTGTATAACTATTATTAAGAGAAAACGACTGGCTTAATTTCTATAAAATCTAGATATCCAGCAGAAGGAGGGAGAAAACTGCCTCAAAATGTGTCCATTTATTTCCTAGTAGTAAAGAACATGCACTTATTTTCTCCATGTGAGAATTTTGTGTGACTTGGAGTGCACACAAGGAGAATGAGGAGGGTAGTGTTAAATCAGTGGTAAACCATCGTGCCTGTCAGCCTGGTTGTTGTATGGGATCACAGCTGAGCTGGGGAGTGCAGCACTGGAGAGTGAGAATGCCTTTTTGCATGGTAGGAAACAATCTTCAGATGTGAGGGATCCTGCCATGGTAAGGTCTGTGTGCATTTCCAAAGCTGCTTTGCACTGCGCTGACCATGGCTCGTGGGCACCTGTAAGTAACCACTGCAACCCTGACAAAAAGGAACTGAAAATTTTGAAAAGGACTGACACCTGCTTTGTCACATTCATTTACTTGCCTGGTAATTATTTCTTTTCCACTTTCCATGGCTGTCTTCCATTTCCACTGCTCTGCACCATGCGATATGATTTTCACTGCTTTGTGTGTTTTTTGTTCACCTTGCTGAACACTCTCAGTAACTGCCTGAACCTGAGGAATGCTGAACTGTGCTATGCATAGTGTAATATGGCTTTCTAAAAATATGTATGTATGTATATGTTTGTTACATGTGGAGAGAATTTACTTTTTTACTCTTAAACAGCTTTTTTTTAATACAGCCTTTGTCTGACGTTATTCGTACTGCACTTTTAATTCTGGTTGTTAATGTCTGGAACCCTACAGCTGTTCTCTTCAAAGACAGTTCAGTTTTATTAAGATTTGAGTATTCTCTGACACATTTTTATTTTTTTTCGTAGTTTGAAGTCTCTTCAGGCTTAACAGTTAAGTTACTATGCAGCTGTAGCTATGTGATAGTGTTACTGGTAGCTGTAGCTGTGAGTCAGAGGAGTGTGCCTGACGCAATGTAATTTAAGCCATGCAAAGTCATTTAAATTAACAGTTCCTGTCATTTTCTACCAAAGAGGTTTTGGCATGCGGGGTCTTTATGATGGAGGTGTGGTGAGTGCAAGATACGGTCCCTTTCCTCTGTTGAATGCATGTGTGGGATCTTGCAGAAGGGCAAGGCCACTGTCCTGGCAGCACACGTACATCTCACTTTGGCTGCCTCGCTGTGTCCCTTTCTCAGTTCTGGAACTCTCCTCAGTTTTAGCCAGGACTTCATTTGCAGCTACTCTCATAGGAAGCTGGATCACAAGATGAACATGGCAAGGAGCTCATTTGTGAAGGGAAGAAACTGTCAGAATGAAAGTTTGCATTCTGCCTGTGCCTTACGCTTCCTTCCCTTTTGCTTATGCACACTTTTCTCCTGAAGCTGAAATGATTCAGGCTGGCAGTTGCTATGCAGATGGAAGAACAGACACAACAGAAGAGAGATCTGTCTGTGTTTGTGGATGTCTGAGGAATAGTGTTTACGCCCACATTCCGAGAAACCAGAATGAAAATAATTAGAAATAATTAAAAGACAAACTTAAAATGTTACCTTCCTGTGCTCTGCATTATTCTTGCTTTGTCTCAATCTCTCTTCATTTAATTAATATGGAGGTGGGAAAAGGAAAGACTTGTCTTAAGTATTTGACTGTGCATAGTATTTTTTTTAATTGATAATTTGTTTAAAAGTAGTACGTAAATAGTTAATCATACTGTCTTGGTAATATTACAGACTTATCTTTTAAAAAGTTGTGAATTGAAGTTGTAGATGTTTTAGAGTAGCAGAAAAGAAGATGGAACAGTTACTGAGGAAGGAAATACTATAATATGTTGTTAGTTTCAAACCTGTCAGTAGTTCTAATAACCTGTTTTACTCGAGCATTTGTAAGGCATTTCAATGTCCTTTTACAAGCAGGCATTAAATATATAATAATGCTTTAGAAAGCTCTGTCTTTTCAGCTATTTTTGTTGAATAATCTTGTTGCAAAAAGCAGTATTATCAACTGTAAAATGGTAATGTTTCTCCTTTGTTTTTAGGAGCATATGCAGGAAGAACCCAAAGAAAGAAGCCAAATGTTGTGACAATTTAAGACGACAGCACTCACTGGGCTGAGCAGGCTCACCTTTAATGATGGTATTCTCAGCGCTGGTTCATGTGTTTCATCTCCTAAATGCATATATATTTAGAAATGATAAACATACTTTGTCAGTTCCAGATGATGACATATTAATACATATTTAAGTAATAAATGGCTGTAAAGCTCTAATACTGTGTAAAAATTGCATGTTAAAACTTACTATATATTCATGCTACTGTGTACACGTAAGATTCATAACATTATCTAAAGAAGACCACAGAGCTACATTAAGTTGATTTTTGACTTCACAGACTCTATCTATCACATGATTTTTGTATTACTTAAAATTGCAATTTCTGTGTGTGGTTGCCACCACAAATAACTCATGCATATATGTTAGTTTCATATCATAAATTTAAAGCAGTTAATTAAGGAAAAGAAATTCCCTTAAACAAAACTGAACTCTTCAGTCAGTGAATTTGGCAGCAGCCTTTCTGAATGTATTTCTGTGTGAATGTAGTTATATCATTTCACATACTCATGGCCTAAATTTGTTGCATTTCTGCTGAGTTGGACAGACATGGGTCCAGGTTTGTTACTGGACAGATGGATGTAATTTCAATGACTGTATGAAAACTGCACATTTATCTACATGGTAGATCAAACCATTGTGCTGAAAGTCCTAGGATTTTTTTCCTTGCTGTCTGTGGCACTTTGTTATGCAAACAACTTTTGGACAAGATGAAGACAAGCATATGTTCAACAAAAATTTGAGAAGGCAAGATTTTAATTGTTTTACCATTTCAGACTTGCACATGATTGTCCATAATAATAATTCATATGCCTTATGTTTTGTTTATGACAACTGCCGTTTTTCTGAGCAGTTTCTCCTGTACCATGATCTAACAGCTCTTGTACTGAAATCAAATCATGTTTCCTGATTTCAGGGGGAAAAAAATCCCTACCAAAACCCTGAAAAAACACCAATTTAAGAAAATTAACACTGAAAGATCATGCTCATGTTTTGCCCCGATTGTCATACTGGTGGATATTGTACTTCAACCTGAGGGCAGCAGAAGCCTGGAAGTTCTGCCTCTTAACAAACTGGTGACAGGATGTTAGCATGAGAAGTCAAGTAGAGAAAAGCCTGGCTGTTTTGGTCTTTGCAGTACTGTTTTGTTCTGTAACAGTAGTACTAGAGAGCTGATTACCCAGTGTGAAATGGGTTGTATTTTGTTTTCTTCCCAGTATCAATACACCATGCAACACCCTAACCTTGCTGGCTTTGTAACATATTGACACCAATATAAAAGAGTGATCAAAAATTTAATTTATAATCACTATAAAAATGAACATTAACAGTAGGATGAAGAGAGTATCTTTAGGAACAGTGAATTAACTGGCTTGCTTGTGGCACTAGTTGTGACTTCTAACAGTAAGTCTGTCCTCCGTAGCTAGTTGTGTTAAATGTTTTCTAACAAGTGATGCCAAATTGCATACTAGAAAAAGGGAAAAAGCTGCTCCAACACTTCAAAGATGGACACTGCTCAGTGGCTCTTTGTGGTGGCTCTGGGATGCCTTCCCTGGTGGTGGAAATGTGAAAGTTTACACTAGAGGAGAACTGCTTTCCTCAGATAAATTCCATGGTTCTTTAAAATTTCAGGCTTAATCCAAACAATGCCTGAGACAAGTTTCCTGCTCATCCAGCAGCCGTTGGAGCTTTGTTTGGGTACTCCAGAAATAGGAGTAGAAAGCATCTCCAGGGAGAACAACTGACGCGTGTAACCCGTGTCACAGCTGGTAAAGGTGGCTGCTGGGGTGTGTCAGTGCTGGAGGCGGGTGTGTGTAAAGGATGCTCTATAAACTGTATTTATTAGTAGCATAGGCAATCTGTCGACATAAAAATAGGTTTTGTGTGTTAGTAACTGAGTGCTTACCTTCAGGTTTCAGAGTTGAACCTTTTACTGTAGGCATGTTTCCAGTGTGTGTAGCAAGGTATTGTACCACAAGTTTGTTCATTTTAGCTTTCATGAGGCCTTTCTCTTGACAAGTGCCAGAATTTGGTTTTGCACTTGATATGTTTATTTATACGTATTTAACTTATCTGACTTTGTGTGCAATTGTAATATCATTATAAAAGTGTATTTATTTTTGTACTTTCATTTTCACCAGTCTCGCTTTTTACTTCAACACACTGCACAATAAACTTGCAGTCTTTAAGAAGACGTGCATCGTTTTAATTGTTTCTCTGGCTTGAAAAACCACATGCTGTGGCAGGAGGACACGGCCACCTGGTGCTGTGGCTTCACCACACCGTGGGGCCTGTGAGTGCCACAGCGGGGCCGCGGGGCGGGGATGGCTGCAGGGCAGGGCGGCAAGATGGCCGCCGTCCCTGGTGAGGTGGCGGGAGCACAACAGGTACTTCGTGGGTTTTTTCTTTTTCCCCCTAAGCAAGAAAATTAGTTTAGGACAGTTCACTTTTGGCTTGATAGTTGAGTATTTTTGCTGCCTCTGTTACTCAGAGGAAGGAGCCGGTGAGATAGTGCCCAGGGGTTGTCAGGGTTGGCCTGTGGCGAGGCATGGGCTGGGCTGTGGGTGCCCAGTGTTCTGGGGAAGATTTTTATGGTGCAAATTTAAATCCACTGCCAACGGCTGAGCTTCCCTTTGTTGGCTGTGGGCTGAGGGGCAGAGCAGGCTGCAGCAACATGAAGCAGTACCAAAGGGAATGGCGTGCTGAGGGAGCTGCACAGCCTGGTGCTCGTTACGGCGAGGAGGGTAGAGTGGGCCGTCTCCAACAGAGTGAAGGAAAATACATTTGTAGTTATGTTTTTTTTTTTTTTTCTTCTCCAAAGCTGCTATTCTTTCCCAACCAGCTATTTTTCTGTGTCTGGAAGCCCTACTCTCCTGCTGTAGCCGAGTCAGAACAAGCCCTGAGGGAGCTCTCGGTGGAGCCCAGCACAGCATCCAAAAAAGTAAAATGCACCAATTATTGGATTGATGAACTTTTCCCATGTATGTATAAATTCACGCTGGAAATAATCTCTTTCATGTTACTAATGTGTGATCAAACTTTAATATAAAGTGGAAATAGTTTGTAGGTTTGAAGTCTGTCAATGATGCCCAGCGATAAGGAAACAAAAAGAATGAGCGTATGGGTCTCACTGGAGGCTCTCTTGCTCAGCGATATCTTGTTAGATTTGTCAAGAACAGGTGCAGCTCCAAGGGGAGGCATGATAAATTTCCCTTCTCCTTTCTGTGGAGTTGCAGCAGCAACTGTGCCATAGAAAAGCTTCAGCCCTCTAGAAAAACTGCAGTTAGTTTGGTTTTTAATTCTAGCTAAAAGAAAATCCTTATGAAAATGTTTGCAGCCTTGAACGCATGCATTGGGCATGTTTTCTTTCCTTTTTGTCCCGGTTTTGCTGTAACCAGCCTATGTAAAGTTTTAAGTGAGCTTTACCTGGAGATCTGCATTTTTGCAGTATCCAAGGAACCAAGAGCATGAGAACTGAGAAGAGAATTTTACTCCTTCTTAACTTCTTTTGGACAAGATTTTTAAATGAGTCTGGTTGTTGTTGTTGTGGTTGGTTGGCTTGGGTGTGGGTGGTACACAGTACTGTGTATCCACTGCTTTTACTTATGGGTGCTTTAGTGTATGCTATTAACTCTCAGGATCCTGAGTGAAACAGCAAAGAACAATTAGCTGCTCTTTGTGTTTCAAAGCTAAAAAAACAAATCAAGAAATTGTGGCAGGCAGAACACAGAGAAAAACTTTAAACTAGTTTTTTTCTAGATTTTTCCTTGTCACTGCCTGGACCTCTTTCTGCCTTGGTTTGTAACTATTGCAAGCAAAGGGAACTTGCTGACTTGCTAATGGACAAGGAAAAAAACCTTGAATCTCTATTATGCATATGCTTTCATATACCAAAGGTGGTGTTTGTTTTGTTTTTTTAGCAACTAGGTGAAAGCTATCACTTTCTAAGTTAGTAATACTAAAGAATGCACTTAGTTCAAATGCAGATCCCTTTCTTTTTGATGCTCAGGATTTTTCTGATTTCTAGGCTTGGATCAGAAATGAAAAGCCTCCTCTAAAAAGAGGTAAAGAACTCCGCTAGATGGCTTTCACTCCATCAGACAAGTAGTTCTTCCTAGTGCTTGAAATTCTAATTCTTTCTGAAACGTGCAAGAATAAAGCTGCAGGCACTATAAAGACAATGCTGGGAAAATTGTTATTTGAAGATAAGCATTTTCACTGGACAGCCAGTAAATTCTAAATTACTTCATTATCTTCAAGCCTTAGCTTCATAGATTTCTACATTAGAGACAATTTAATATTTGGTAGTAACATAGCACATTATTGTCCCCAAACTGTAGTTAATGAGTCTAATGTAATTGGTCTAGGGACCCACATGAAGCCGTCAAATTTACAGAGCTTTCATTTGCAGCTTAATAGAGGTGTCTGATGTTCCACAAGAAACCTTAATAAGCAGTAGTAGACTGATAGCACTGATGAGGCATGCTTCAGGTTCAAAGCATTTAGCAAAGGAACACCTGCATGGGTTGTTAGAGCATAGAGATTAGTCCATTGCCACTTTGTAGCTATTCAGTGTAATGAAGAGGAAAAAAAAAGAAAAGCAAACAAGGCAAATTAATTTCAAGCCTTCTGGAAGTTTTGTGTTCCTTGTAGAGTGAAATCATTTGAACAATGCATTGAACAAAGAATGAAATTAAAGCTCTGTTGCTATAGAAAGGTAATAGTCAAACTATTTTTGAACAAAGTTGCTGATGAATAATACCTGCAAAATAATACATAGGCTTAAATCTTGATCTGGTTGTGAAGTAGTCACCTATATCAGCTATTTTAAGATCACAGGTTTGTCATTACGATGGAATACTGGCACTTAGCTTTATACAGTTTCTGCTAGTTTCTTTGCTTTGTAGTTTTAAATTGAGTTTCTTTTGATCTGAGACAGGCCTGAGGCATAAACGCAGAACGGGAATATTTTTTATGCCATTGAAGTTGCATATCACTGCTGGTTCTTTTTACTCGGTTTTAGCTTGCTATCGTTAGCTGCAGAGCTTTTCTCAGCAAGGGTTGTTATCTGGAGTTATGGTCCCTTCTGTATGGTTATACAACCTAATCCTTGCTCACCCATCCTCACATTTGCCTTTAATTCTGTAGTCTGTCTGTGTTGAGTGATGTTTTCCAGTGCTGGCAACTGCCCTTTGAAAATTGAGGGGAAAACTTAAATAAACTGTGACATCGTATTTCAATAAAACGTTTAAGGAGACGTTTGTCAGGGGCGTCGCCATTCTCTGTTGTGTAAATGGTTGCGTCCCTCATCCCTGACTGCTTCTCCAGATATGCCTTGCCTGCTGAGTTGCTGCTGAAAAATCATAATGCTACTCAAAAAGAAGGTCAGTGTGCTCCATAAACCAGCTGTCTGTAAATAAGTATCGTGAAGGTAGTGTTTATTTAGAAACTTATTTCTTAAAATGTCACCCATTTTACCAAGAAAAATAAAAGCAGTAGTGTAACATTGATTACAAATGATGCTATATAGAGGGAAGGTAGAGAATAGGGTACAGAATAACAACAGAGGAGCTGTCAGCTCGTAAGGACTTCAAGAAAGGATTGACTTTCTATCAAAGGGGATTTTTCATATAAATATTTCCAAGGCAGATTAATTTCTCAATTTCCAGCAGCTTGGTTTGACACCCTACTGCTGGCATGTGGGAAGGGACTGTGCTTACCATCGTTAGCAGCTATAGAAATGGAACACTCTTGAGCATCCGCTATCCACTGAAATGCATAACACATGTAATACCATACGAGTGACATTATCCTACTGTCTCCACCAAGAAATGTTACCCTACGGCAGACCTTTACCCAGCGCTGGTGTGGCAGCGTCTAAACACCACCCACAGCCCTGGGTTAACTGGAGGATGCTAGAGATGGTTACTGGGAACAGCTTCTTTTCAAGGCTGCTTAATTCCCAGTGTTATTGTAATGTGATTTAAAATCATTTTAAATAAATAAATCTTTCCATTTCTGCCCGGCACCCCAGGGCGGAGCCGAGGAATGAGGTACCTCAGGCCCCGCCCCTCACCGCGCTGAGGTACCTCAGGCCCCGCCCCTCACCGCGCTGAGGTACCTCAGGCCCCGCCCCTCACCGCGCTGAGGTACCTCAGGCCCCGCCTGAAGCCCCTCCCACCCCGGAGCCCCGCCCCGGCCCCGGGGGGGACGCGGGGCGCGGTGGGTTTCCCTTCCGGAGCAACCGCCGCCTCCCCCCCGCCCGCCCGGGTCGCTTCCGGCTCCGTCCGGGGCCCCGTTCCTGGT
>WBMW01004039.1:274016-371122 GCA_013396635.1 Penelope pileata | reverse complement strand
CGCCTGCCCGGGGGCAGCTCCGCCCGCGCCGAGGTGGCACCGAGCCCCCTCCGCAGCGCTGGGGCCGGGGGATCCCCTGCGGCTGTGCGGTGCCACGGAGCCGAGCAGCGCGGGTGTGAGGGGGAGAAGCCGTGCCGGGTAAAGGCCTCTGTCAGGAGTGCTCGCAGAGGGTGTTAGAAATCTCCTCCTCCTGTGCTGCACCTTGCGTGGCGCTCAGCTCCCGTAGGAGGGCCGAGCTTGTTCCAGTGATGTTTCCTTTACTCTAACGAAGTGGAGTGTCTAAAATGTTGGCCGCTGGAGGCTGATGGCAGGGTGTTCATAGAATCATGGAATGACTGGGTTGAAAGGGACCTCAGAGCCCATCCAGTTCCAACCTGTGCCATGGGCTGGCTGCTCCCCCCCCAGCTCAGGCTGCCCAGGGCCCACCCATGGCCTGGGCTCTCTGGGCCCTGTGCCAGGGCCTCACTCCCCTCTCAGTGAAAAATTTCCCCTGGCATCCAATCTAAATCTCCCCTCTTCTAGCTTAAAAGTGTTCCCCCTTGTCTTGTCACTATCTGCCCGTGTGAAAAGTTGGCTTCCCTTCTGTTTAGAAGCTCCCCTCAGGTACTGGAAGGCTGCAGTGCGGTCTCCCCACAGCCTTCCCTTCTCCAGGCTGAACACCCCCAGCTCTCAGCCTGTCCTCACGGGGGAGGTGCTCCAGCCCTCTGAGCATCCTCATGGCCTCCTCTGACCCTGACCAGGCCATCTGTATCCTTGTGATTTGCTGGAATTGTTTCCCACTGTCTGGCCTGGAACATGGCTTTTCCTGCTTGGTCCCGAGGAGAGGAGCGCGGTGCTTCCCAAAGAGCAGCTCTCAGGAACTCCCGAGGTGACTTTGCTGGTCTCTGTAGCTGGTTACCACAATCTTCTGCCTATGGCGACGGGAAACAGTTGCTTCTTGCCTCCTACATTTCCACCTGGCAGTGCCCTGTGGTAACGAGCCCTTCTGTAGGTGCTTACAATGAAGTGAAATTGTCCCCATGTTAAATATTGAGGTATGTCTGTCTTAAGCCCTTCCCCACATTCACAGCTCCCATCCAGTGTGTGAAATGTTGGCTTCCCTCTGCCTGTCCAACAGTGAGATAAAACCTATTTTGAAAAAAGTGCTCATGGGGGAAAAACGTCTTGGGGGAACAGACCGTTATATCTCTGTTAAAGAGAAGTGTTTAATATCTACTCTTAATAGAAACATGGCTTCTTGGTGCACTGTGCCTAGAAATAGTGAATTCTTTGTTACCTGATGGGTGCTTACTTCAGAATCATCTGCCATCTCTATCCCGTGCAGTTTTTAGGAGTGTAAACAAGTTTTACTTTTAATTAGGCTGGCAAACATGAAATCTGTATGGATTTCTCTGAAGCACTTCTCAGATTATGTTTTGACAGACCTACGACTCACTTTTTCTGCTGTGTTTTGAAGCCAAAGGAATGGTTGGCTATAGAAAATCACAGGGAGAGCTGGCTGTCATAGGGATGCTTCCATAATGACTGTTTTGCAGATTTTTATTGCTGTGGGATTTGATGTACTCCATTCTAAGACTTCTGGTTAAAAGCAATGTAAGTGTGCCTTTCTAGAGCTTAGAGCTGCTAAAATGAGCCTCTGCCCAAGCTGCAGGGAGAGGAAGCGCAGGGATGGCCATTGGCTGGAGGGTTCCTGTAGTATGCCCGGTAGTACTGGATGAGGTGAGTGCTTCCGAGCGCCGTTTGGCAGCCAGGAGCTGCTGGGGAAATGGAGGGCACAGGGGGGCCCTGCCCTGAGGGTGCTGCCCCTGCTGCAGAGCAGTCCCAGCTGCAGCCAGGTGCGGGGGCTCTGAGCTCACGGACCGCATTCAAGCCCTCCCAGCATGGATACGTGCAGCTAAATTGTCGGTGTTCTGCAGTGTCCCATTCTCAGCTGGTGAAAGAAACCATTTCTTTGCTTCTTTGTCTTTAGGTTCCTCTCCTATGGGAATAATTTTAGATTCTGCTTCTACACATCACCCTAGTACCAATGAGAAAGGAGAGAAATATTGTTGCTCTGCTTGGCTGCTGACCTCGGGCTCCTGAAGGGCAGCGTGGAGCAGCCCGGTGCCATGCTGCAGCTGTTGGGGAGCTGCATGGAGGGGGTCTGGGCAGGCCTGGGGAGACAGCACTGCACTCTGCAGCCATTGGGACTGGAAAGCTGGGCTTATGGTCCAGGGAAAAAATCTGTTCTGGTTTAAATGCTAAGCAGTATGTGCATCTTACTGCAGTGGCAATGGAGGTTTTCTGCTAAATCGGATATCAAAACAAATTAGCTGCTTTAACTTTTTTCTGAAGAGCGTAGATTGTTTTAAACATTTTATAGAAAGGAGCTTACGTTCTCGGGAAAGCGTTGCGGGGGAAGGCTGCCTTGTCTCCTAGGTCTTACTCTTATGGAAAGCTTTATAGTCTGTTGAGAACTGTTGGCTGTAAGAGTTCCTCCCTAGCACTGTAATTATGGGGAAGTGAGTGCAGCTGAGAGCACCGAAGGCTTCGGGTGCTGCTTTGTCTTCACACCAGGGAGGAAATGCACCTTAACAATGTGGATCCAGGTCTTGGTTTGGTGCTTTTCCTCTGCATATTTTTGCAAGAATTGTTCTTTATTTTGGTCTCAGGTATTTCATACATCATTAAGATTTTAAAGGAAAGATGAAAAATTCAATAGATTTTTTTTTCACAGAGTTCTCAGAGAGGTTTGGTTGTGTAAGTACAGAACTGCAGTTGACTCCCATCCGGGAACCTCACTGTTCTTGCACCGGCATCCTTTTCTTCTTGAACTGGTGTTCTGTGTGAGAGCTGGAGGCAGAGCTGGCTTTAAGTCAATGCCTACACTCCCCCTGATTTCAGCAGTCATGAATCTTGCTCCCATATCTGTATTCTGCAGTGAACTTTAAGAGCTGATGGTTTTGTCTCCCTGTGTTCCCTTTCTGTGTGGGATGGTCTGTAATGGTTTTGATATTTTGCCTCCAGTGGGGGAGGGAGGGGAATAGGAGCTCTAGCAGCAGCCCTCAGTCCTTTCCCAGGCAAAAGGTTGAAATGCACAGTTGAAATTATAAAAGCTGTTCATTTGGGGGGTTGGTGATTTTAAATGCTCTTAGGATAGGTCAAATAATTCAACGGGAGAATCTACTGAAATAATCCCCCTTCAGAAAGCTGGGCTGCCAGCTCGGCTGTGACTTCATCATCCCTTCCCATGTAGCAGGATTGTTGGATTCCAGCTCTCAGTGCTCTCTGTAGTAGTCCATACCTAAAACTGAATGTCAGAATTTCAGCACGCTGACTTCTGCTGGATGGCTTCTAAAGCAGATGTTTATTGCATGCTCTCATGTTGATACATGCATCACAGTGGGCATAGGGTGAAATCTTATGGCCACTCTGTGCCCACAGCAGTGCTGACGGGGGTGACATCGGTGCTCCCAGAGCTTCTGGTTTCATCTTGTATCTGTGATGTGAGCGTCAGGGTCACTTGTGTCAGGAATTATCCTTGTCACTTGAGCAGCCTTCTGTAGCAGCCTGGGCAGTAACAGGTGATAGAAAGCTGTGGATTTGCAGTTCTGTTTTGTTTACAATGGCTGATTTTTCAGCTATCTTCCAAAATATTGCTCGTAACTCCTGTTTTTGCATGCTTAGTTGCTGTTTTGTTTGTGAGAAGTGTGATTCCAGACTCGGCGGCACCCACGGTCCTGTAGAGGAGCAGGCTGTACCCAGCGGGCTGCTCGTGGAGCTCCTCCCCTGGGTGCCCGATGGCTGCTGGGCGGTGGTGTTCCTCCGCCTCTGATGGCTGCTCCCGAGGAGCTGCTCTCCACACTTCCACCGGCAGCTGCTGCTTTGTTGGGATCAGCTTGAGGTAGCGTAGGTGATTCCAAATTCCTGCTGAGCTTCAGAGCAAACTGCTACGGAAATGTTTGGCTCTAATTGGAGCTCAGGCTGTGCGTGAAGCAAGCCCGAGGCCACGTGGTAATGGAATGAACCAGTATTTCTAAATAAAACATCAACAACTTAAAAGAGGGTGCAGGGCTCGAGTTCCAGCTGGTGTCATTGTCCTAAATGCAGCTGTATGCTGAAAAAGTCATGATTTAAAAATCAGCGTGGCCTTCGGGGCCTGGGCTGAGAAACTGGTGATGGGCGGTGCTGCTCCGTGGAGGAACTGTCCCACAGAGCCAATGTGGTATCGCCGAAGTGTCGGTGCTGTTTGGTTTTCTCTGATTTATGGGGAGCTGGCTTTGCAGAAGCCAGCCAGGTGGGTTTGGGTGACCATCTGTTAAGCACCTTGCACTACACTCAAAGCACAGCATGCTTCTCCCATTTCTTAATAGAAAAATGGTGGGGCGTGATAGGAAGTAATTCCTTAAAATGACTTTTTCCTATGTTTTTTTGCACCAAATCATGCAGTGGCTGTGGCAGAAGTTATTTGCCCTTTCACTGACCTGTTTGAGTTGTGTGCTGAGAACATGTAGAGAAGAACATGTAGGAAGAATGGATGGGCTGATGATGCAGAGGAGGAGGAGCATCGTGGCCTAGAAAGAAGGGATCGCTAAAAAGCGATCTGCAAAGCCACTGTGAGCATCAGGTGTGTTTGAAATCAGGATCTCGGAGACACTGTCCCAGGACACGCTCTCCTGCAGGGTGAGGCGGGGCTGCAGCACGATGCTGATGGGGCCGGTGAGCCCGAGGGTGTCAGCGGTACCGTGGGGCCTCCACAGAGACCAGCAGGAGAGCCAAACAGACCACATTAAAATGAGTAAGGACTGGCAAGGAATGTAGAAACCCAGCAGTCTGAGTAACGGTGCCGGTGTGCCGCTGCTGGGAGTGGCCCTGCCATCCTTGGGATTTCCATTCCACTTAGTGACTGGGCGTCTTTCACGTGACGTCAAAACCTGACAAAGCAGAGGACGTGCGCTGTGTTTGGGTTCTGTAACAAGGCCTTAAGGCAGGAGAAAAACTAATAGTAAGGCATTGTTGTAATGAATTAATTTTGTGCTTGCTCAACCGCTCAGCGTTTCAACATATGGAACTATTTTATGTGTAGGAAGAATCTCATAAAAGAGAGCTGTGTCAGCCTGGTTGCTGGAGCCTGCCAGGGCCGGGGTGGGAGAGCTGCCTGGCTTTGTCCAGAGAGGAACCGATGTTTTGCATTTGCTTTTTGCCATACAAATTAATACTAATGTTAGGTGGATGCCTTGTGTCTTCTCTTTAGGGTGCATGTACAAAACCGTGTCTCTCCAAATCCTGTTGAATTCCCCAGTCTCTAATTAGTGTTGAAGAATTAGGTAAGAAATACACAATTTCAGGAGTCTGGGAGCCAGGAACTTGTATTTTCCTTTCAAATCTCGCATCTGGCACGGCAGAGTTCAGATGTTGGAAAGTTGTCATGGCAGTGCCTCAGTGCTTTCCCCTGCAGCACAGAGGTGCTATTCTTTATCGCAGCAACGCCTGCGAGCATCAGCAGCAGAGCTTTGGCTTTATTTATTTACTTATTTTGAACCTTGGTTTCCTATCATAGCTTTACTTATTAAACAGGAAAAATCTAACAGTAACTGGCATTACATTTGTCTTTTTCTGACAGTAGGTGCTTTTGGTAAGGTACTTGAGTTTCAGGTATTTGGGATAATATTTTCTTCCAAGCGTTCACCTCACAGCCTCGTGTACAGTTGCTGTAGAACTGAGTTCTGTTCACTGTGTGCACATACAGGTCTCTGTCTGTCCCGTGCTTTCCTCGAGAAGCACATCGTTGTAAATCTGCTTTGTAAACTGAACCAGCTGAGGGAAGGAAGCACTGCTGAGGCCTCAGACTCTATCTGTTTTTCACTAGTAGCAATGATTTTTTTTTAAATCAACTTAGAGCTGCTTTCAGGCACATTTACTACACTCATTGACATGATGTGACAGTGAGGTTAACAGTCACGTAGAAATATGACTCTTAAAAGTAGGGCTTCAGTAGTATGTACTGTGGAACAGAGATTTAAAGCTCTAAAATCTGAAAAAAAGAGTCCTGTTAATGACTCAGGCTTATTAAAAACAGTTGTTCGGTTTCCAGCCAGCACTTGCATGCAAGCAGCATTTTGTAAACTCAATTTGTACTTTTGCCAAAGCAAAGAAGATCAGTAGGTCAAACTTTTAAGCCTGACCTACTTTTTTTAATTGATACCTCACAAACTCCACTTCTTCCTATGTGTTTTTTTTCTAGTCTTGAAACCAAGTAGAGAGCAGGAACTTTCTTGTGTGCTGCAGTGCAGTGTCTGGGATTTAGATCTTATGCCAGAGTTCTCCAGGTAGTCCTGGTGTCCTTTTCCAGACATTGCTGATAGCTGTATGTTTCAGAAAAAGGTAACTGGAGTAATCCATGGATGAGGAGGAATAGTGACCTTTGTAGAGGTTGTGCACTGGTTTTGAATCAGATGCAAAATGGTGTTTGTAGTGGTGGAGCAGGTAGTACTGTACAAAGTAATATAGGAGAATGATAAATATAAAATTCATGGTTTATAAAACTTCACATTTTAAAATCAGTGTATTATTGCTTTATTATAATTTATTCTAATTCACAGTGACTACAAATTTCTTAATGGACAGAGTCTTTTTTTATTGGGGGGTATATACAGGACCAAAATTTCTGTGGTAATTTTGCTGCAATCCCCTTTTGTGTTCCTCAGCTGCCCTTCTGAATCTCGCTTTTCTTCCCTGAGCTCTGATTGATGGAGATACACACAGATCTGAAAAGCTGGAAATCTGGCCAAGAAGAGGATCTGTGCAGGGTACGTGCCTATTTTAAGGAGAGGGGAAACAAGCGAGAGCGTTGGAGTGGCAAAGCCCTTAGGTTTGCCGAATTCCATGGGAATCCGTATGGAATTAACAGCTGTAGGTTAGATCCTTTCTTAGGGTGAAGCTCTGGGTTTCTTCTGATATTATTGCATTTGATTTCCAATATATGCGTTATCTTGTTTGGATGTTTTTAAAATCTTGTAAATAGAATTGATTGCAAGGGTTTGGGCTCTCCGGGTACGTAGGGAACCTGCTCTGGTTGTGCTGGTTTGTCTGCAGGAGGCACTACCTGCACAGTACCAGCACCAGCTGCGCTGGGCTGCTGGTTAGTTTCAAAATTCCCCAGAGCATGGAGAGTCCAGTGCCCCTCTTTGAGCAGGACATGCTTAGCTGTTACATGTGTCCTTGGGCTGAACCGAAACGCTCCCCCTGGAGGTATCCAGAGCTTTCCAGGGAGCGCTGCTGCAGCATTTCCTCCCCACGCAGCCCAGCTGGCTGCTGCCCTGGAGCCTCACGGTAGGGGCAGTTCTGGGCCATCATTTACCAAGCACTTTGGTGTTATGAAGGATGACAGTCTCTCAAGGTGTAATAACTAATAATCCACTTTAAATATTTTTCCAGCTGAACACAACTTACATTAGGCCTTGAACTTGACCACGAGCAATTTGTGTAGATATCGGGGCAGTAGGGCTGAGCTGCCTCTGAGCTTATTTCCAGTAATTTCATAATCAAATGATGATGTTTGTAGGCAGTAAAGTCAAGTAGATTTCCTACTGCTCATCATTGAGCCCTGTTTGTGGTGTTGCAGTTCTTACTCCCGGGTTTTGTATTCTGTTCCTCTCCAGCCATTGCCCAGGTTTTCTTCCTGCCAGGTTTCCACTTCTGTTGCTGTGACTGCTGCCAGCTGTTGGCAGCTGATGATACGCAGCAGCAGCTGTGCTTTTTGCCAGGGATAACGCGGGAAGCATAGCCTCTTCTAAGAAAAAAAAATGCAGGAATTGCAATGGAAGCACTTCCAGTAGGAACCAAATAACCCACGTGTCCTTCAGTCCCAAGGCAGAGCTGCTTCCCTTCCTGCCCGTCAGTTAGGGGACAGGAATCTTTTGTTTCCATCTGTAACACTCATCTGCAGATCTCAGCTTTGCACTGGGCTTACCCCGATGGAGTGGCTGTCAGGGAACAATGGCTTGTGGGGAGTGAACTGACAGCATCTGTCCTGTTTTGCCAAAGGAGGTCTGTTTTCCAAATGGTGTTATTCCAGTTGATGCTTGTTGGCCACATCTGCAGATCAGAATCAGTTGTCCTCCCAGCCTACCATGAATAAGCTGCTGTTGTGGTATCTCTGAAAAGAAGCTGTTGCTGTGACAATAAGCAGTGCACTTTGATGTGCTGACTTCCCACGAGAGGATGTCTGACTGATTTCTGAGTCTAAGTCATTTCTAACCTATTTCATGGGTTCAGGGGCACGAGGATTGCTCACTTGCAGCAGGAAGAATTCCTTGAGGGCTTCTGGAAATCCTTCACATGTAGTAGATGTTCCGGAGCCGCAGAAGAGATACTGCTTAGGTGGAACAGCAGTGATAATTGTGGTTTCCTAAAGCAGGTAACTTTTTTAGGTCCCTCTGTAGATGATCTGTGGAATGTGCAGGCTCTTCATATCCTTGCTGAACCTTGTGGCATGGGATTATGCTTCAATTTTTCAGCATAACTGAACGTAATGTATGGATAGCCCCAAGAAACACTGGGACTTGTGGGGGTGTAATAGTACTGGGTGTCTTAATGCTATGAAACAAAGTTTGTGAAAAAAGGAGGAATTCTGTTTGTGAAAGGGAGTACCTCCATGAAATTATTCACCTTAGGAGCTTTTACATCTGAAAATCTGAGTGACATCCTTGTTTTTACAGAACTGTGCGCTTCGTTTCTTAATTTAATTGATGTTGATGATTATGTACTTGGGGATCCTGTTAGGTCAGTAACCGTGGATGTGGCTTTGAAGCTTGCCTCCTTCCCTGCTCCTCCCTGTCTCCCAGCAATGTATTTTGGTTGCATCTCAAGGAATAGGCGTGGGATCAGAATAAGAAGGAATGGACCAAATTGATTGTTCAGTGTTCTTCAGAACTGCTGTGCTGTGAACACACCAAAGCTTTGAATCTGGGTTATTTTCATACTTTCCAAACTGATGGTGTATATAAATTGTATTTAGTTGTCTCAGTGAAACCATTTCCTTTCTGCAGCAAAAATCTCTGTGTACATCTGAAATGAGATGGACCCTGCTCTCCATGATAGGCCCAGCAAACGTACACGAGAGGGGAGGCAGTGTGACCTGCAGCTTCATCAGCGTGCGCTCAGTGCTTCAAACGCTGCAGCCCTCACTTGTCTTGTCTTTATACCAAATGAAAAGTGAAGACAACTGGTCTGAGAGGTTGTCAAGGACCTCAAGTTTCCTAACAACTGACTTTTTTACCTAAGGTAATTTGTTTGACTTAGACGTAAGCTAAAGAAATATTTCTCTGAAGCTTTTGCTGTGATGTTTAGTCTTCTGTGTAGGAAATAGAGATACTCGAAGATACTCTAAATTACACTGTTCAGAGTTACTTTTTTTAAGCATACACAGCAACAAACTTTATTCCCACAGTCAGTGTGGTAGCAGAAATGCCAGCTCCAGAATTGCCACAGCGGAGGATTCTGATCTCTGTCCTTGTGCAGCAAGAAGGGGCTGCAGTGCTGTGCTGGTTGGTGCGAGCAGTGCTGTGGGCGTAGCGAGCTGTGAGCAGTCACAAAGGTGAAGAAAGAACTTTTTTTCCTTAGGTTGAATTCTGTTCTGAAACTAATCATGCACCTGAATTCATGTGTTAATGATGTAGTTCTCCAGTGTAGAAACTTGTGTGGGAAGAAGCATGGTTTCGCTTTGTTTTTTAAACGTACATTTAATTCAGCTTAAAAACCATGCAACAAATTGTGCAGGAATCCTGAAAAGATTGCATGGCCAGGAGTTCTGGTGTGGTCTCAGATTGTTTCAGTGCAGTGTTATTGAATCAGGCAGCAGTTACAAAAAGCACCCTGAAGCTTAATACATGAAAAATGTGAAATAAAGATGAAAAAGGTGAAATAGCATCAAGGCTGGAAGCAGGAGTTAGTCCTTTACAGACAGAACTCTGTTGTCTTATGCCCAGTGTAATCTGGAGTAAATGCGTTCAGTGAGGTGGAGTTAACGATGAAGATGGAGCATTTCTTGCCTCTTTATGTAGAATCTGAAATTCAAGAGCTTTTCTGTTTCAGGATGTCAGTGTAACAGCTGTATGGGAGCAGTTATGTGTGAACAGGTTCACTTCTGGGAGCGCTGTGTAACAGCTGATTGCTTTTGGGGCCGGTCCCACTTGTTTGGGAAGGACTGAGCCCTGCTGTTGAGATAAAATCAGATTTCATCTGATGTAAATGTTCAGAAGTAGTCTGTCTTCTCTTATTCTGTCCAAAAAAAAGTCTCTAGACTCTTGCAGTCTATTTTTGTAGATGCTGGTTTGTGTTAAGAGAGAAAGTGTCATCACCAGGCAGACAGCACCTGCTAATTGCCTGAATAATCCGGGCTGAAATTCAGCAGGCTTCTGAAAACAAGGACTTGCTGTAGGAAAAGAGATAAGAAAACAAAACTTTGAATATATTCTCTGTCTTCCTATTTGTCTATGTTGTTAATGTTTTTATTGTGATGGGAACAATGAGAAAATGCCTACATTTGAGAATTATTACTGCAGAGGTGTGAGGTTGTTTTTTTTTTTGTTTTTTTTTTTTTTAACTTGTCTGAGGAATTAGTGCTACCATTTATATTAGGGGAATTTAGAATGTTAATCAGCCAGGAAACTGTGCTGGCTGCCCTGGAGGATGGATTGTATGTGGTTAAGCTGTATGTCAGTCTGCCTTTCAGCACTCATAGAGAATAAATTCTTGGTTGGACCTGCACCTAATCTCTCCTTAAAGCACAGTTTAACCTATATTGCCAGTTGCTACAAGGATGTAATAGCAGATTTGGCAACAGTTAAAAAGTGCCTTCAGGAATAATAAATACAGTTAGATTTTTTTTACTTGAAATATTACTTTTGCAATGAAATATGTTTTTGGACATCTAGGTGCCAGCCTTCAATTAGCAAAGGTGCCTTACAGAATAAAGCAAATCTAGGAGACAGCAACAGTATCTCTTATTCCCAATTAGTGGAGTAGGGGGAACTTGTGTGTCCAAGGAAGGGCTTGCAAGACCAGAGGTGTGCTTAATTTCTCCGATTATAGCAGTTGGTCTAATGAAAGATATTACTTCTACCTGCAAAGTACCCTTTGCCCGTGTCCTCTTGTTGGTATAAATACAATCCTGCCCTGACTTATGTGATTTAAAGAAATGGCTACTGGTTTATTAGTACACTGTTTTTTAAACTATTTTGTTATTTATTTAGCAAGGTCTGTTGTACTCCAGGGCAACCTGGGCCTAAATTGTGCTCTCAGTGGTGGGCTGGGAGAAACTTAGGCTCAGCTGCCAGAACGCACTCTGGCAGTTAAGGTGTGTTTAGGCAGGATGTTTGCAGCACAGACTCCTAGAATTTGAAGATATGTTTCTATTACCAAAAGGCTTTCAGCACTTCTCTTTTCGCCTTACGCCACTGGGCGATTCGTAAGACCATGGAAGAGCCCAGTCAGTGGGTGTTGTTCTTGGAGCTTATCTGCCACAGGCTGAGGTCAGTGCAAAGCACAGCATTTAGAGCTGGCAGAGGAAAATGTTCCCTGTTCCTCCTGAATTCCATTTGTTAAATGTGCAAGCAGTCTTGAGAGCAAGGCCAGAACTTGAATTTTTTCCCTTTCCTTATATGCCCTTGTCACCAGGCCAGAGAAATTGCTTCAGCCTGTGAACAGGAAGGTTGACAGATTTTCCCTCCTCATGAACAAAGAGAGCAACAGAATACTTTACTTGGTGTGAGCTGGGGGCTTCTGTGCATCTCTTGGATGCACATCTGTTGCACCCAAAACTCAAAGGACTGTGAAATGGTGCATGGAAATATGCAGGAGGAGTTAAAAACAGCCAGCCCTGCTCCCCAGCTGTAGTCAACCCATGAACAGATCAGTGTCGGGCACCTGTGAGGAAGGTGATCCACTAAAATGTGAAGATTTGGAATGTCAGTGTTGGAACCATGTGGCAGACCCATGGCCACCCAGCCTGGTCACCTCTCGGCGCTGGCCGGCCCTGGGTGCTCGCAGGCCGGTGCCCGGTTGTGATGCGGGGAGCGGGGCAGGGCCGTGTGGTGCTGGGTGGAGGGCAGCGCTTCACGGCTCTGGCTGGAGCCAAAGGGAACCTCAGTAAAAACCACACACGCTTGTCAGATGTTAAGTGGCAGAACAGCTGTAGGTGTTGTAGCTTCTGGCTTTTTCTGAACATATGACATAAAACTGACTAGAAAAAAACAAATATTGAAACTGCCTTTGATCTTTCTTTTTCAGGCGTTGAATTTTGTCATCTTTCAGTAGCCCTATTTTGATTGGGGGAAGCATGGAAATAACTACAGATTTATTTATTTTTTAAGCTAAAGCCTTAAGCTTTTTGTTTTTAAAACAGAACAAGTTCTCTCTGGCAAGCTTTTGCCACTTCAGAAACAAAAGATTCCAGTCCTCACTGACAACGCTCTCCTGTTGTGCAAATGCTTACAGCGTAAGAAAACAAACAACCAGAAGGATGCAACTTACTAGAGATCCTGTTTACCAGCATTTAATTAATGCTGTCTTCTGAAGTAGGGAAGAACACCTTCAGCGTGGGCAGATTCTTGGCTGTGGTACGTGAGAGCATGCCGAGCCCTTGTTGTGTCCTCGGGAGTTGTTCCTGCGCTGTGGCCTGAGGATAACGCTTTCAGTGTGTGGTGGTTCATCTCTCCTAAAATAAGTTAATAAATAAAGAGCTGGCATTGAAATCTCGTATTCTGGAATTCAGAAATAAACTTGCTTGTTATTGGTCCAAATGTTTGCAATTTAAACATCACTTACAAATCCTATATCATAATGATTGCCATCTGCAGTAATATGGTTTTCTAATACATGTCAGTCATAAGGATCTTTCCCAATACATGGCCCCTGATTTTTTTATTTTTCCTCTCCGGTGCTGGGAGGAGGGGAGAACAGTGTTTTTTGTGGAGGGGTGATTTGGTTTGAATTAGGCATGGTTACAAATTCTGAATTGAAAACTTTTGAGACAGTTCAGGCACCAGATGGTCTTCAGCAGCAAGGCAGGCTTTTCGGCTAATACAGCTTGACCCTTTAAAATTGAGTTTAGGTTTTTAAAACGAGAATTCCTCTGCTTAAAAGCCAAAAGTAAGCTTTTGATTTCTAAAGAGTGTCAAAAATGGTACCTAATAAATTAAATTGCCTGAACGTTAGATTGTTAAACAGAACTCAGCTATTAGGTTCATCATAGCTACCAAACTGTCTGAGGCTGGGGAAGCTGTTCTGTTGCTGCCAATATTGGTGGTTTTTTATAAGGAATCACTTGGTTCCTGAAACAAAGGAACACCTTTTGCATCTCTGGTGTAAGAAGAATGATGCATTTCAAAGTCAGTCTGAGGAGAGAATATTCTGATTTCAGGGAAGGGAATAAATGGAGTAGAGGAGAAACAGCGGTTTGTGTAACACACCTTGCAATGTTGGCTTGAATTGCTCTTAAAAGTTGTGCTCTAGGTATAACAAGGACTTTGCGAGTTAATCTAGGTCATAATTAAAAATGATCTTTCAACATTGTAAAAATACTTTTTTGATACATGTTTTGAACCAATAAATATCTACTGGGCACATGAAATAATACTGGTCTACTTCAAAGTGAGAAACTCCAAAACTTTTCTTCCAGCATTACCATAGTGATTAGATGATTCAAGGGAGAAAGTGTGTCAAAAACATAAGATCTGGCATAGAAAGGACGGGAATGATAATTCATAATCCCTTTGTTTTGGACTCCTTTATATTCTGTGCCTTGGCAGTTAATCCTCTGTTACTCTTCTAAGCCTTTCTTTAAATCTTCCTTTAACATTCATAAATCTTATTTTAGTGAGTCAGAACTTGGTTGCTGCTTAATCTGCTAACTGAGCAACATACTGGAACGTCCGCAGTGAGAGAATCAGTCTGTCGTGCTGCATCCTGAAGGCTGTGCTTGCATGGTAACCTCAAAGTTATTTTAGTGGTGTAAGTGCTAAACAGCACCTGCTCAAACCATGCCCCATCCCTCACCAATTATTTATGTAGGAACAGTAGTAGATACGGTGTTCTCATACATGATTGGAAACCAGCAATTGATTTTACCTATCTTATGTTTGATCCTTTTATATACCTTTCATAGTTCTTTAGCTATGGTCTGGATACTGCATTGTCCTACAGCACTGTCTGAAGCAAAAACGTGAAGCAAAGTATGTTGTTTGGCTTATTACTTAGCTGCAGTTAATTGTGTGTATGTGATAACCTCCAGACTGCTTCAGGATGACATTATTTGAGGCTGTAAACATTTCAATTTCTTTTGAGTCAGTGGTCTAAATCTAGATGACGACTTTTAAAAGACTAATATTCTGACTGGTTTGGGATTCAAGAAAATCTCAGCTCTGCCTGTGGGCATCCCTCAGTGAAACGTTACCTGGAGACCCTGTGATTCAGTCTGACTATTGCATACCTTTTAGAATCGAGGTCTTCCCCAATTCTTGAAAATACCTCCTCCTTACTTGCTGTTTGAGGCAGGTGTCTTGGAACTGTCCTTACCTGCCGCGACCAGATCACTGCATTCACTTCAGGCTTCCAGAGTTTCCACTTGGATCAAGGAGGAAGCTGCAGCTCTGCCTGGACAGCTGCAGGCTGTTCCTCCTCTTAGATGAGCCTGGACCTTTTTCCATTCAAGTTTATTAATTGCACAGAACTTACAAACTCTCCAAAAATAACTTCATTTCCTCCTGTGGTTATCTGTGGCTCAGTAAGAGACAGGGAATGCCTCAGCTGAGCTGCCCTTATTTCCCATGTCGTTCTCTGGCATGTGACTGTTACCTAACTGGTGGTTATGAATGTTTCAGCGTGCCCACACAGCGCAGCTCCGTGTGCTGTGCTCATTACTAAAACATGGCATTACATGCCACATGGGCAGTGCCCCGCCAGCACCTCATTAGGAGCCCTGTGTGCTGTGCTCTTTGCTCGGCAGAGGTGATTTCAGAGCGCTGCACAGCAGTCCCTCATCAGAGCAGCAGTGGCCATGCAGACAGCTGGGGGCTCTGGGAGGAGCAGTGCCATCTCCTCAGGGCTGCGAGGGAGCAGTTGGTGTTTTAACCTCCTCAGAAGGCGTATTGGTGCTTGATGTTTATTAATGTTAGTAATAAGCATGTTCACGCAGCGGTGTGGCTGCTGAGCTCTGCTTCCTGAAGTTTGAGCCCTGCTCATTCACTGCGTTGTGCTTCCGCCACGTTAACTGCTGCGTGTGCATGGCACCTCTGTGCCCACCAGGCCCGCGGGGCCCTGTGCGTTCTGCAGTCAGATCAGCAGTGAACGTCTGCACTGCAGCTGTCATGCCGCTGCCTTCCAGCCATGGCATCGCTGTGCCACGTTCAATAATTCAGAGGTGATGGAGAGGTGGGGGCGTGGAAGGGCTGCAGCAGTCTTTGTTTCTGGGCATCATGTGTGCTGCCTCCTCGGTGGCTCTGCAGTTGCCATGGAAACAGCAGTGGGATGGCACAGAGATGGGCTGGCACAGCTGCGGGGCTGCTGGCGGGGCAGCACATCTGCACAGATGTGAAACTCTAGGGCTTGCTTTCCTTCTGTCTGGGGCCTTTTCCCCTCTTTCCCTGAACAGTTTTGTGAAACTTAATTGTTAAACAGGTGATGCTCCCAAGTTTTAGGATATTTGTTAAAGTGTCTTCTTGTTAGAGATTCTGCTAAAAATGTGCAGTGTCAGAAAACGAACATGAGTGGTGTTCTGGGGGAGCAGGGTGAGGCACTGCGTGAACATGGGCAGTAAAGCTTTCACTGATGTAATGTGGAGTCCTGGTTGTTGTCAGACTGTGGGTATTGGAGGGTGTTTTCGTGTGCTAGAAGTGCCCAGGGAGTTTAGGGAACAGATTTACTGGAAAAGAGCGAGGACTGCTTCACTGGCATCTGCTCAGTGCCACATCCTCTATTTCAAGCAAGGCCGAACCTCACGTTCAGTGATCAGAAGTGCATCTCCTGATCGCTGCCTGCCCTGAGCTGGGGGTGCTGCTCTGGAGGCTGTGGGGGGAGAGGACAGAGGCACAGGGAGCACCCCGCGCCTCCAGGGATCACAGCAGTGGCCGCGGTGCAGCTGTGCCTGTGGTAGGGCCACAGCCTGACCCTGCCTTGCTGCTGGCCGTACCGTGCGGCTCGCGTTGTGCTAGCTGCTTGGATCTGCAGCAGCTGTGCTGGAATTGTTCTGAAGGAATGTGTAAACCTTTCTTCATGGGGATGAGAGCGGAGCTTGATGACTGGCTTGAGACAGACTGCTGAGTTCCCTACCTGCAGGAGGAGGCTGCCCGGCCGCGTGGCCCCGTGCCCCTGGCAGTGGCAGGCCAGCTGAGGCCAGCCGAGCCTTCCTGGGCCAAGTGAGATCGCTGGCAGCCACCTCACAGCTGTTCCCATGCTTGCTTCACAGTGGGACCAAGATACTCAAATACCATGCAGGCCCACTTTTATTTTGAGTTCCATGGCAAATAAATACACCTTTTCTATATCAAAGAAAAGTCTTATTTATGGAACCAAAGGGTACGTCCGCATAGATATGAACCGGCCCAGCAGAGCAATCCTGGCTGGTTTGCATGAGGTGCTGTGGCCTCAAGCATTGATTCCATTCACACCCAGTCTGCTTTTGAAGTCCACATGCAACAGATTGCCACTGGGGTGCAAGCTGCGAGGTTTAACTTCCTTCTGCCTCCCTTTATATTGTGAACTTAAACGGGAACCTCAAATTCGTGAGCACATAACGAGGTTTCTGCTAGCTACCTTTATGGAACCTTCAGAAATGATTCACAGGCCTTCTTTTGACCTCCTTCTGCCTCCCAGGAGTCTCCAGATTCCGGGCTCAAAGCCTTGAACGTGAAGTGTATCTACTTCAAATTCGTAATCCCTGAAGCACACTTAAGAGAAAATATTGAGTATGCGTTAGTAAAAGCTTAACCCTGAAGTGAAGTTCAGTATTGTTTTCCAAAGCGACATGTGCTGAAATTTATTTGCTGATGCTTTATCTGATTTAAAAAATATATATATAAAGAGTAGAACAACACCCTTGGGCACCAGAAGGGATATTTGGGAAGCCATGATCTGAGTAGTTTCTTGCAGCCATCCCTGTGTCTTTCGAAGAGGTGCTGGCAGTTCAGAGATTTAACCTGTTCTTTTTTTTTCTTCTTCTTTTGCAGTTGTAGGTTTTTTCGTGGTTTTTTTTTTTTTTTTTTTTTTTTTTTTTTTTTTAGGAAAATCAGCCCTTGGAGGAGTAGATATTGACAGCAAAAAGATTTGTTCTTAAAAACAGTAGTTCCAAGTGGAGTTATTTTCTGTTTCCTCTAGATATGGCTTAGCTCTGATCCCCTCTGAATCCGACATGTTAAATGTGCTCTTTTTAATTGAAAAATATCTTCAATATAAACTGCAAACTGAGTCTGAAGATGAGTCAGCTCTCTTTCTAACAATACTCTCCTGCAGCAGCTGTTCTGCAGTTCAGGTTCAGACACAAAATGGAGTGGAGTCCAGCACAGTGGTTCTTAACGCTGCTGCTTTTGTCAAAGTAAAACGCATTGAGTGACTGCGGCTGTATTCAGGAGAGGTCCCTGAATTCGTCAATATTGAGAGGGTGATGTAACTTTTACATTTTTAAAAGTCATTCTTTATTTTAGAACTTCAGTTTAGACAGAAATGACTTTCGCTATTAGTAAAACTATTGAATCTCAGTCTTGCAAAGTGACTGGGATTAATTTTCTGTTCTGTGGTGCTGCAGTGAATAGCCTCTTTGTCCCCAACCTGCTCAGTGTTTTGTACGAGGTTCTGCCGGGTGTGTGTTTCGGGGAGCTTGACTCTTAAGGGCACGTGCACATCTCCCTTCTGGCCTGGCAGCTGATATAAAATAAAAATGTAGCAGGCTATGAAAAAGCACCTGCGAAGCAGCTCGTGTAAAACTGTGCTGTGAAGGTCTGTGAGCTGTGTGAGACCACTTGCGTGGCTCTGGCCGAGCTCTGTGTAATCCCGGTGCGCAGCAGCGGTGCCGTTGCTGGATGTCTGCAGTAGGAAATGCCAGTTCTGTAGTTTCATAGGCATGGGTGTTGTAACTGACACATTTTTAGGGGCTGCGCTTAATCTTTTAACTGAAAATGAATCTCCAAATCTTTCAGCTGATGAATATGTAATTAAAATGATACATTTGACTAGGACTAAAAATTTGTAATCGAAAGGTTACAGGAATGCTTCAACAGAATCAAATTGGTGATGTGTTTGCTCTTGGTTGTTCTCATCCTCTAGGAGCGTATCACAAGCGCTGCCTCTACTGTAACGTGATTCCACTGGTAGGGCTGGTTGCTCTTCTGACTGTTGGCTTCTTTTTGGAAAAAACACAAAACCAAGAAGCTAAGAAATGTGATACTTTTTTCTCCCTCCAAAAGGCATACTAAAACTCAGCTTCCAAGTCTCACTGTCATTTTTTCTGAGTTGCCCTCTTTATTTTAAACAGATCAACTATAAACAATGTTTACTTAGAAAAATGTGTGGAGGAAGATGTTGACTCTGATGCTATCCACTGTTGACTCTTACTTCCTATTTAGATAAAGGACAATTGGGATTATTTAAGGAAACAACTCAGAAGAAGAGACACAACTGAGAGATATAGGACTTAATGTTCTATTCCTAGGATCTTTCCTAGCAGCAGTGTAGATATCCCAGTTGGTGAGTGCAGTAGCCCCTTGTCAGTTGTCAAAATAATTGAGCTAAGCCTCTTGGATAGGGGGACTCTTAGACAGTTGTTGTCAAGAAGTGGGTTTTTTTGAAAAACATTCTTAAAATCTTGGTGTGAACTAAGTGCAGATCCTGCTGTGAGACCTTGAGGATTAAAGCTGTATTTACAGATAAGGGAGAAAGGCATTAGACAATTAAGGCACTTCAGGGGGCTGCATCCTGTTTGGTTACATTATGAAAGCATTATCCTGCAAGGAGGAGGCAGTAGTCCTCCGTACAGCTCTGCCACCACTTCAGCTGACAGTGGCAGCCTCACAGGAGTGCTTTATCCCTTTGATTAGACCTCGATTGCCACTCAGGAACCAGATACAGCCTGTAGCCATCTCGCTTCAATTTATGCAAGTGTCTGATGAAAGAAGGTGAAGATAGATGTTTTAAACGTGTCCCTCCTATCCTCTGCCTTTGAAAGGCTTATTAAGGCTCATTAAAGAAAGAATCCCTTAACAAACCTGAGACTCAGTTTGCAATTGAGCGCCCCTCAGAGAGGATTTTGAAAGTTTACTTGCCTCTCTGCTATGTGTTTTCAGGTGCTCTCACAGTTGGCCTTGTGCGACAGTGTCAAACCATCCATGGACGTGACAGGACCTGTATTCCTCCACGGCTGCCTCCTGAGTGGGTCACTACGTTATTTTTCATCATTATGGGAATCATTTCACTAACTGTCACATGTGGTTTGCTGGTGGCTTCCCACTGGCGAAGAGAAGCTACTAAATATGCCCGCTGGATAGCTTTCACTGGAAGTAAGTGACCTCAACTACACAGCTGACCTGTACGCAGGATAAACTGCTGGAGTCTGAAATGACACCTAGTGTTGTCAGGGAGCAGTGCTTAGGGCTCCTTCTATACAAAATATTCTTCCTCTTCATATACCACGCCTGAGAGGAAAATTCTTCAAGAACTGAGGGACTGATGTCTTAAGTGGCCGATAATTGAGAGGGATTGATAGCCTGTGAGTTCAGGGTGAGAGGAAGGAAGGCCTCGCATTCCCTGACCCCTTTACCTTCCTTGAGGAGTGTCATTCATTGACCTGAGAAAATTAGCAGAGGTAGGAAGAGCTCAGTCTTGGATCATTAATCTTCCCTGTGCCCATGTATCCAGTACTTAACTCCCAGCAAAATGGGATGACTGGAGGTTCCCTCCCCTCGGCAGAGGAACCAGTTGATGCATCTGAGACCTACTACAGTCTGAAATCCATCCCTACTTCAGGTGTCTCTGTCGAATACCTCCCTCAGGGCTGATGCTGGTTCAATCCTGCGTGATGCTCACAAGGGGTGTTTGATTCAGAGTATCTGCATCCTAATTGGCTATGCAGGAGGACTGTGTACTGCAGAGCATCTGCTGTGCTTCACAGCACTGAGACTTTGCTTCCCATAAGTGACCTGCGGCAGTGCTTTAGCAGAGGGAATAGTACTGATGTTTTTCTGCCTCCCTTGTTTCCGTGCCGCATGAACACCAGCGTAATTCCTCACAGCGAAGGCTGAGCCTCCTCTAGCAGCCCTGTGTTTCTGCACAGGGAGATGTATGCTGTGACTACTTCAGTGCAAAAGAAAAATAGTTACCACAAATAAGGGGAATAACTTTCAAACTTCCTTTTCTTGATGTGCGTTGCAGGCTTGTGCCAACTGTAAAATGGTGCCTTGGTGGTGGGGATGACAGCGTTAAAGAACTCAAAACCTGAGTGCTTTTAAATTGATTTGAATTATGACAGTAGTGTGAACGATAACTGGAAGATGCAAGTTTGTGGTTTACACAAACATAAATAAGGTTTAATGGAACTCTATGACATCTAATATGAATGAGATTTAAGCTTGATTGGGGGAGGGAATAGTGTAAAAAGGAAAAAAAAAAAAAAAAAAGCATTGAGCTTCAACAGAGGCACTTTGCTGAGGCACCTGTGCAATCAAAGCCAGCCTTCTGACAGCTTTGCTACACAGCATATTAAATGGGCAGTGCTGCTGTTGCAGACACTGGAGCTATTGAAATGCTGCTGCCATTGTGATTGACTTTTATTTATTTTCCAATGAATGGCTAAAATAGACAGGAGTGTTTCTGAATATTCCATCCCAACCTTTTTTGCCAGTGTATATCGATACATATTTCATATATATCTAACATACGCAAGGAGGGTTTAAACTCAAAATGCTGTATAAGATTAAGAAGCTTACAGTGAGCAGAAGGAAAAAATTGGTATTTGGTTCGTTGGGGGTTGTTGGGGGTTTTGAGTACTGTATAATAGTTATTGAGGGTTTTCTCCATAATTCACAGCTTGCATTTTGATTTTTACATATTTTAATGTTTTTTAAGTATCTCCAATAATCAAATCCTTGCATGTTTAATTTTACTGCTAAAAATTTTCAGCTAAAAATTCTGATACCCTAAAGCTTTTTTTTTTTCCTGTAGATTCCTTTGGGCTTGCAACAGGTCCATTATTAGAAGTCTAAATATGGAAGGATACTGCTTTATTTCAGCACTTGCCTTAGTTATGGGATGTTTAATAATGAAGGACATTAGTTAGCTCTCCTGCAACTCAGAATTACTTATAATTCTGTTAAGATACGATCGCTGTGTTGCTGAAATTCAACATCTGTGATATTTATCTCCAATACATGTGACTCTGTGAACTTTGTATTCTTTATTTTTCAGGAAGTTGATAAGGGCACATTCTATGGTTCATTGCATAGCAACACAAATTAATATTCTGTTTGTAGATTGATATTAGGAAACATTTAAACGTGGAATTAACTTAAACTACCATGAACAAGTCCTTCCTGTGAAGTGCTAGAGTGCTGTATTATGAAAACATGAACAACTTATTAGGACAGAGTAGGGAAAACTTCATAATTCTATTACATTTCTTCTGCAGGTGATTTCAAGACTCCACAGCCCAGTACAGGTGACTAGCAGAAATTCTCCTCGCTGAACTTTCAGAACATGACATAGGATGCGCTGTCCTAGGTTGTAGTGAAGTCTTCTGGGATTGCTAATGGCAGCTCTGGGACTGGCAGCTCTGTTCTCTTCAAATGCAAGGGGGGTCTAGATGAAACCATCTAATGGCAAAGGAATCCACTTGCTCAGCCCTTTCCTTGCAACTCTGCCAGCAGCAAGGAAAGCCTGGCAAGAGGTCATTCTTGCCCAACTCACGTTGGAATTTGACCCCAGTGGGTTGAGTCAGTTTTTTTCCAGATCCCCTCTAGCTACCCTTCTGTCTGCGGGGGTGAAATGCTGTCCAGAGAAGTGATGAGAAGGTCTGACTCGTATCCATAGGTGACTATCTGAAATACCTCTTTTTTTGAGGAAGAGGATGAAGACCTCCCTTGCAGAAGAGAAAGGTCTTGGAAGTGCAGCTCCCTGTAGCTCTTTTAACAATATTATATAGGGAAAGAGACACTTCCTGATTCTTTTGTCTTGATTTTTATGATAGTCATGTAAAACTTGAACCATTCTATGATTCTATGAAAAGACCCTTAAGGAACTATTTGATGTTTTTCTCAATTGATAGATTTCTGTAGAGTAAACTGGTGCAAACATCCTCAGCACTTCGTTCCTTTGCTCACTTTGCAGAGCACAGTATGATAATTCAGGGAAGAAGAGTCCAGGTCATAAACTAGTGCTGATTGCTTGGCATGCCTATACCAACACCTTCAAAGAGAAGCAAAGGTAGGATAGAGTTTTTCTGCTACAACTAAAAGGTTAAGATAGTATTAGATTGATTGATTTTAGATATTGTTTTGGATTGTGATGATTTAATATCCAGGCTGTGGGTTTCAGCTTCTGTTGCAGTCTCATTTTGACTTAAATATTTTACCCAGGTTATGTCTACAGATGGGATCTATAGGTCCTTGAGTGAGTGTTCACGCATATCCCTGTGTCCTCAGCAGGTTTTGTTGGCACTACTGGTAATGGCAGAGAAAGCTGCTTGCTTTTCTTTTTGTTTCCAGCAAAGGTCACAAAGGAGTAGCTCTCCTGAAGTAAAAATCAGAACTTTTTCCCTCAGCAAAAGAACTCTTTGTCTCCTTGATTACTTATTCATATTGAGAATTAAGCTAACTGCATTGTATACTTTATTTTTTTGTGGAATTTTTGCTTGTAGTCATGTCATCTTTGACACTTTTCGACAGTGCATCTACTAAATACGAGTTACTGCTGAGTGGTTGTCTCCGTCTTGTTTAGCTAATGGACACAAGAAGGACAATTTTCATGTCATATATCCTCTTCCTATATACACTTCTGAAGGGATGCACCCAAGAGTATTTACTAGCATAGCATTTGCATCTTTCTATTGGTGATTTTACTGCGTAGGATCTTGTCTTTCTAGCTTCCCTGCAAACCAGCTTTGTAGATAGGAGAGAGATTTCAGTCTTCGAGGCCATGCTGCATGAGTGACAGAAGTCTTCTACAGGCAAATGTGAAAGGTTTCCTATTCTTCCTGTAGAGAAACATCTGTCAAGAATCACAGTATTCCTACTGATGTGATAGGTATTGTGATCCTGGGCATAAATCCTGTCAAAACTATCATTGCTCCTTGAGTCCTGTTAACTGTAGTGCCAAATTCACACGATGTAATGAAGAGTGGATTCCTTCCTGGTGTTCATTTCTGTACTGCCCAGGTCTTTGTGTGCTTTTTCAATAAAAAAGGCATCGCAGACTCATAGCTGTGCCTGATCTGCTGATGACAGCCAAAGATCTGTCAGCTATTCATTGCGTGGTATTGTTTACCTGTTGTTCAAGCCGTCTGTCTGTCTGTTGCCATCCCAGCTTCTGTACTGCTCGATCACTAATTCTGCCCCATGATATGGTGGTAGCAGGCAAGTAACCTGGCTTTGATATTGCTCCATGCATCTCCAAAACACCTCCTTCCTTGCTAGTCCTACTTACAGTGAGGTTGTTATGCCTTTTTCTACTTTAAAAGATAGGATGTGGTAAACCTATAGTAAATCTTAAATGTTAAGTTTCATATTTAGAAACTATATCCAGAGCTTATCCTCTGTGGAGGCCACTTAGGTGGTCTTCTGTATATTATAACAATCTTGGCTATTGCAGGAATTCACAGAATATTGCACAGGATCTGTTTACATACAAATTCAGGTCTCTACCACCTGCTCCAACTAGAAAAGAAATTAATTCTGTTGTTACCACCACTGGAGTAGCTGCTTCTCTGAGATATATTAAGGGAGGAGATGCTGGACAGAAAATCATATTTTTACCTTTCTGTGTTGTGCATCTCTAAAGAGGCAAGCAGGTACTACCGTGAGCCTTCCTGAAGACTAGACCATAACTTCTCTTTTTAATTCACTTTATCCTGGATTCTTAGAAGATATTGTCACTGGATGCTCAGAACAGTATTGAGCTTAAGAAGTAAAGGAACTAAACTTTTTTTGACAGCCACCAGATTGTGTTCTGTTACTAAATACTTTTGTTAATAGAAATTGTAATGATTAAGTGTCTTTTCTGCACATTCTTCCTGAAATCATAAGAACATACTCTTAGGGAGAAGTTCTTTATGGATTGCTGGACATACTGCTCGAAATGCACTGAGCCGATACTGCGAGGTATGGGCAGATGTGCTTGTTTTGCAGCTTGTGTAAGAAGTTCCTACCTTCTAGCCAACAACTATCCTTCTAAAAGAATACACACTAAGTTAACAGAGTGCTTCTTCTCTTGGATTTTCTCTTTAGTTTTGGTGTGTTTTTTTTTTAATATATTTATAATGCTGTCTTATTATGGTCTCGAAATTTTGCAATAACTTAGGCTTCATAATTTGACAAAAAAAATTGATGAAAACTGTTTTTCATTTGCTATTTCAGTAGATGAAAAATTCAGAGCACGCTGAGTAAAATTGCTCGGAAGCCCTCACAAGCCCCACTGTTATTTGGAAGATAAAAGTTGCCTGCTTACTTCTGAAATGTGTATGCACATCAGCATTCTTCACACTGCCTGCGTTTGCAGAATTTATTTTTTCTCCTGCTGTGAACTGGGGGAGAGTTGAGGTACCTGCGCGCTTCTGTCCTCGGGCAGAAATGCAAGGAGGCGGCGGGCACGTGCTCCCCATGGCAGTACAGTGCCCTTGGAACTAGGAGCACTGGTGGGTGTACGTATGTACAACACGCCTCAAGGAGCAGTTGGTTAGTAGAGAGGGATAAAGATCTGTTCCTCAGCCTTATCCATGAAGCCATCAGAACTTTTCCACCTGTGCAGTTCTTGAATGTAGTAAAGGAGATTTAATCTTAAAAGCACACGTGATGGTTTCAGCATCCTAAAGCTATTCCTAACAAACTAATTACTGTTAAAATATAACAGCAGTTCTGTAAATAACTGGAATGCTCTTCAGGGGCAAACTGGATGTAACAGAAAATGTGTTGAGTTACGATACTGTGAATCATCCTCAGAGTATTGTAGAAACGTAGTAGTTCTGTGTTGCATTAATAATTACACATTATCAGTCGCTGTTTCCTGGGCCACTCAAGTGAAGAGCTCTTTTGCACTTACACATATCTGCTCAAAAAACACGAGCCCAAACTTTCTCTCCTCAGATGGACCACTTGCTGGTTAAGATACAGCTAAAAAAGGGAAAACGTTCTTTGAGGATTTGATTGTGTTGTATGGAATTACGTGGATCCATGATCATGCAGATAAAAACTTTAAGATTAAGTAGCATTTAATGTGTGGTTTCTGGTTCTTTGGGTTTGTTTTACAGCCTAATGGGGTAGCACTGAGTGAGAATTTTGTAACTGCGGTTGCCAGATTTATGTGCATTTTTTCTTCCCTAATCTGCTGGTGCAGTTGTATTAAAAGCAAGGCACAAGCTCCCTCTAGTGGAACGATTGATTTATTTATTTTTTTAATTTTTATTTATTCCACAGTAAGTATTTCAGTAAGCAGAGGCTGATTCTCATGTTAGCAGCATTTGATTCAAGCTGTTGTGTAAGCTGCTTCACGTTTAGGAATGCAAGGATGGTCTGATACGCTTCATGTGATCAAAGCATCCTGGTTTGTTGGTCCAAATCCTACACGGACATTTCTTGTATTCAGATTCATCATGCTCATAGCTAGTCTCTTCTACAGAACATTAGTATTTTTCCATGAAGCTGAGACCTGTACTGTGCAAATCGCAACATTCTGAGCATTAAGATATAAAATGTGTGATAAGGAGTTCATCTGAGATGAACATGGAGCTCATAAAAATGTTCTTAGTGTTGGCATGTAACAGTGCAGCTGGAAAAACTGGAGCATGTGCATTTAGCGAGAAGAACAGTAGTGAAATGCATTCCAAAATATTGAAGCCACCCTAACCCATCATCTGCTCATCTGGAAAGAGTAGAGGCTGTCCTGATACGGACAGGAGAGCTGCTGAGTTTGCTTATGGTGCCTTTGGAAATAAAAGCTTCTGAAGCACTGCTGACTTGCACAGGAACCAGTCATTAAGGTGATGGCTGTTGCTATTGCCAATTTTAGGGTTTTTTTTGTTTTGGTTTGGTTTTTACTGTTGAGAATAAGTTTGAATTGTGGGAAGCTCCAGTAGGGACCAGCATCTGTGGAGTTTCTTCTCTTAGTGCTGGAGAAGAGAGCGGAGACAAGGACAGCACTTATGTTTCTTACTGACAAAAAGCAGCAGTCTGTGTGAAGTGAGAGAAGACTGAATAAATTAGTATGTGGTATGCTTTATTTAGGCAGAGGCATTGTAGCTTGGCTTGAATTTTGTGATTTTTGTTTTTGTGTGGGTAGGTTTATATATACTCTTTGAGGACTGGTAGATGGTCATGCCAGCTCTGCATCACATGAGGGGATTATTGTATGAATATTTATAGGGTTGGTGGGAGAACAGAGCAGACTGAAGCCCTGTGGCCCTCAGATATAATTTAGATTTGGTTGAATTAATATTGGGATGTTCCACTCACAGTAAATGTTTGAAACAAAGGTGAAAGACTTAAATTGGAATAACAGTACAGCGCTAATTGTTGACTTAACTGGTAGAAATAAAATTCTATGTTGTTCTAGTATTGATTTAAAAAAAAAAAAAAGGGTGGGGGACAACAAATAACTAATGCTGTATTCTTGAGTATGCACTCAAACCAACTTAAAAGCGACTCTTTTTTATTGTGGAGAATCTCTTGCTTCTTAGAGAAGCCATCTCTGTTGGGAAGTCACTCGCTTGGTAGGATGGTGCGGCTCCGCGTATCGCTGTGTTCCCAGTAAATAAGGTCACTTACCCAGAGGTATCGTCCAGGAGCACTGGCGTTCTCATCTGGGAAAGACTACAGCACTGGCTATTCTGTGCTGGATTTGATCAGAGCACTGAAATGTGCTGTGAGGAACGTTGGCCACTATTAATGCCTGAAGGCCTGTGAAATCCATAACGTAATTCTAATGTATGGCTTTAATAGGGATTCCGTTTTTTTGTATATTCACACAGAGTCGGTTGTAAGCATGAACCATGTACCTAAGTTTAACTTCTCAAGCGAAATAAGAAGTCCCATTGCTTGGTTCTCTTAAGTTCATGAAGTCTGAACTTGATATTTTTCACTAAGAAGCTTAGATTAAGTTGAATCAGAAAACCTTTGAATTTCGATGGAAGATCTTAAGGATATTTCATTACTTCAGGAAACAATCATATACATTTGGGAAACTGGTGTATTTTAATGTAAAAAAAATGATGACAATCTGTTCTCAATTTTTAGCAAAACTCTTACAGGAAAATAGTTTTTGTGGAAGAAGGGGAAAGGACAACTACAGTTGGTAAAACAAACAAACAAAAAAACCTGATAATAAAAAAGGAGTTTTAATGTTAGCTTATCTTGATTTGGGGGGAAAATTACTGTCTAAAGTAACTGGAGAAGTAATGAACTCAGCAACTACACTCATGAATGGTGACAGAAGTATGCTCTCCAAACTTCTGTTATGTAAAAACGATTCATGATCCAGTGAGCGGAGCTGAAATTACGATCAAAATGGTGATCTTTTGGTCTTGCCTGGGATATTGGAAAAGAAAGGTAGAGTCTTAACATTTAAACCAAGTTAAGTATGGCAATATCTCAGCTCTTCGGTTTGGTCAAAATACTTTATTTGCTTTTCTGTACTTCTCTATGAACTGGTCAATATTTTGACTCTAACACTGTTTTTTCTCTTTTCTTTGCAGTGATTCTATTCTGTATGGCAGCCCTAATATTTCCAATAGGATTTTACATCAGTGAAGTTGGAGGTCAACCATATAAATTACCCAATAACACAGTGGTGGGGTCTTCGTATGTACTGTTTGTCTTATCCATTTTCTTTACAATAGTTGGACTTCTATTTGCTGGCAAAGTTTGTTTACCTGGCTGATGAATGTTTGAACTGTGGGACTTTATTTTGGAAAAGAACAAGACATCAGAATTGCATTCTCAGGAGGATGCCTAGATGTGACTATCAAACACTGACTGAAAAGAGGAATGCTTTGACTTGTTCTCACTATGCACTTTGGATTAAAAAAAAGGAGAGCCTTTCCCATAACCAAATACAGACAACGTTGACTAATCTCCTGAGCATATTTAATGCAGTCAGGTCTGCACTGTGATAGGAACTAGTGAAGAATGCTTTACACTGAGAAGCATAATGCCCCATGTTACTGTACTGTTCTAGTTTTTAATGTCTAATGATTTGGAAGTCAAAGTATTTATGAACTTTGTTGTAGACCAGAGGGTTGCAAAGGAATTCAAGCGAGGCTGGCCTCGCTGTTTAGGAGATTGGTGTTTTACATCTTCCTTCTCATGAGCAAAGCCTTTGGCACCGATGTGGATCAGTCTTTCATTATTGCACCAAGAAGCCAATAGATCAAACGTTCTCTAAAATGTATGTAACGTCAAGAAGACATACATCCCCTCCTCCCCCATAAGCTGTAGAAAAACACTAAGGAACGTTTTAGAGGGGGATTTCTTCCTTATATTTATATAAATATATATATAAATATATATATATTTTGCTGATGCAGTATACAGTGTGTGTGTATGTGTGCGTGTGTATATACACATATGTATATATTTGTATATACACACAAATGGCTCCTGGAAAAGAACTCAGAACGCTTTGCTAGCAGAACACTGTGGTGTGCAAAACTAGAACTCAGTAGAAAAAAAGCCATTTCTCTGAAGGCCACATAGCTGAGAGTCTTCAGTTTACCTCATTCTTTGTAGCAGCCCTTGATTTTAACAGTTTTTGTAATAGGTACAAACGATCCCATGCCTTCTTAGGTGCAATTTTAAGTTAAGCTAAAATTCTTTTTATGGTAATTTATTTGTATATGAGGGTAGAAGGTGAGATCATGTCATACCTTAAAGTTCTAATTTTGGGAAACTGACACTTTTTAAATTATTAGCAACTGTTGTAGTAGAGTCTCTTTTTTTGCTACGTTGTTACATTAACATTTGTATGTGTTCAAACACAGCAGTTTATGATAAATAAGCATTTCTCTAGCACATGTAAAATGCAGTGTTTAAAATAATGCAAACAGTATTGGACTGCAGTGATGGAGAACTTATTAATTCACCTTTACCAAAAAAAAAAAAAAAGCAATATAATTGTATAAATGGTTTATGCCTTGTTCACTAAAGTGGTTGTAAATGTAGATGTAAGGGCCATCCAAATCTGAAGTAAATATTCCACACAAAAAGCAGTTTTTCTTTTCAAAACAGAAGTAGAACCTTTGGCTCCACAGATGTTGTCATAATTGTTCAGTCTAATCCTGCAGAAAGTAAAATTTCTATTAGTGTCCCAGGAAAGCCGCCTGCACTATCAGTATTTATTTTCCAGTTAATCCATGACCATGAATCCATGAGGTTCATTACAAAAATAAGAAAGTTGTCCATTTCAAACACTGTTTTGTGGAGCTTACTACAACTGTATTACTAAATAGACGCTTTTTTAAATGTTAGTGAAAGTGTAACTCGAGAATGGGGTTGTTGAAGTATAACCACCAGTTTCCAGATCAATCACTTTATCTGATAAGCTTAAGTGTTTGAAGGTAAGACAGGCTGCACTATTCTTTAAACTGTGTGCCATTCAGATCCTGCAGGATTGCTGTTCTGTTGTTTCTCCCTGATTCTGCTGAATTAAACAGTTCACAGTTCGTATTTTGATATTTTTGAAAAAACTTGTCACTGGAATGATCTATAAGTGACTTTTTTTTTTTTTTTCCAGTCAGCTCACTTAAAGGTAGAAGGAAGTGTTCATAGAATACTAAATTTTTCTTAAGTTCTCTAACCTGTTAATACAGCCAGGCACCTACTTGGAAGTGATGGATTAAATATGATTAGGCTCCTAATTTAAGCCTTTATCTGTATGAATATTCTAATTTCCTCCAGTGATGTTGGTGGAAAGATATATTAATGAAAGACGAAGTGCCAGCTTCTGCTGCTGGATCTGTCTAAATCTCCAGTGTTACTGCAGGGGTAGCCAAAGCTGAAGTATTCGCTAAAACTTAGATCATAAATTATGATGAAAAAAAACCTCTTCTGTTTTCAGAAATGTCACTTGTGGAAATAGTTCTAGGTTTCTGTAATTGGAACATGGAGGAGATAAGGGTTTCTCAGCTGCTAAGATTCCTTCCCCCCACCTACTTATTTCAGGTATAGTAACATCACGTGTACAGTGGATTTAGACTTCAATTAAATGGATTGCCATGTAATTAAAAAATATAAACACTTATCTTGGAGCATACCCAGACGCTGGCTGGCTGGCTGGAAATCTGTCTGATCTGCCAATGCAATTGCTATGAATTATTAAATACCAGATGTAAGCAGCCAGCTGCTATATCAACTGTTGGAGCATTTCAAGTCCAAGAATAGATACAGCCATCTGCATTAAAAATAAAATTAAAAACAAAAACCTCCACTCAATGAATGAAGAGACAGCTGTCAACAGTTGCTTTTAATAAGGTCACTAAGTACTATCTAGTACCGTATTAATTTATAGCAGAAAATCATATCTTGTAAACTGTATATAAAACACTGTTTTATGGTGCAATCATTTGTCAAATTTTTGTCTGTTACTTTTGTTTGAAAGATGTGTACATTCTTCAATACCTAAGAGCATCACTGTAAAATCTGCTGAATATTATTTATAGGTTTTATTTGCACAAGGTTTAAACTACAGAAAGTTCGTATTGAACATGCCTAAACATCTGTAGACCTTTTCAGTTCATGAAAAGCAAAAGTTTCCATATGAGTCTTCTCCAAAGGTAATCCCATATTTATGTTGAGTGTTTACATAAACTTTTCTATTTCTGCCAGCCATTGTATTTAATTTTTGAAGGACAGCTCATGCCGTGCATCACTAGAGGTGCTTTAGTCTTCTGCTTCAGAATTCTCCAGAGGGTTCAATGTCCCATCGCTATGTGCACATTGTCACGTATTTGGCGAACGAAATGTGAGATCGGAAGCTTCAAACTCCTTCAGAATGAGAATTTGTCTGTGTAGATCTTATGGTTGAAATCCGTTGATGTGATCCCCCAGAGCCGTTTGTCGCAGAGGGGGAAGGACGCGCTTCCCTGAGCGCAGGAGCCGCTGCACCGAGCGGTGCGGGCAGTGCTGTGCTCCTGAGCCGGGCCGCTCCGAAGTACCTTCAGAGCTGTTAGTTAACCACTTCAGAACACACTTGTAGATAACAAAGCTGTCCTTTATAAACTTTGTGAAGGATGAAAATGATGAAGGAAATGGCGCCTGCCGCCGTGCAGCCTGGGCGCCCGTCGCTCCCTGCCCAGGCCCGGCCCTGCGCCCTCTGTCCACCTGCCTTTACGGAGGATTGTTCTCTAAGTGCTTACAACATTTCTTTTTTTTTTTTTTTTCAATTAATGATTTCTGAACAAATGTTAATACAAACTGTATAAAATGAACATAATTTTCTTCACTTGTATTTTTGTTATTGAGCAAGTTTATCAAAATAAATTGTCTACTAAAGCCTCTGGCCCCGGCTGCACTGACTGGGAGCGGCCCCTCACGCCGCGCCCCTCCCTCACACCGCGCCGCTCCTTCACACCGGGGCCCTCTGCCGGCGGGCAGCGGCGCTGCTCCTCCCGCGGGGCCGCTCCGTCTCCACCGGCAACGCCATAACACAGCCTGGGCGCTGCTCCCGGGCCGCTCCGCGCCGCCGGGCCTGGCCTGCACGGGAGGGGAGGTGAGAGCCGGGGAGCGGCTCGGGCTGGCGGCGCTAGGGGCTCTGTCTGCGGCCGTGTGGCGGCGGGGAGGAGGGACGAGGGGCCGGGGAGCCGTTCCCGGTGAGGTGACGCTGAGGGGCGGGAAGCGGAGGGGCTTTTTCCTCAGCGAGGTGAGGCGGGCGGGACCCTGCCCCACCCGAGGGGAGGCTGCGAGCGGACGGGGTGAGGTAGGAGAGCCCCGTGAGGTGAAAATCTGCATTTTCTGATCGGTTCTGTGCTGCTGTTACCGACCCCCGGCCAGCCCCGTGCCCCCGGGCTTCGCTGCCGCTGGTGTTTGTGTTGGAGCTGTGCCACCGGTCTCCAGGTGTGCCCACAAATAATGAACTGGGAAAAAGCCCTTAACGAGTAACTTCCAGAATGCTTCCTACGGGTGGATGACTGCAGCTCCTCTGTGTAACTGCTTTTTAATTCGCTGTTGTCCCACCTGCAGCGTAATCATCTTATGGAAGTTGCTGACAACTTTAATACTTTTTTGAATTCTTGAGATGTTAGGCATTTTGCTGTAACGCAGTGTCTTGGGGTTTCTTTAAAGCTAAGTCTATTCATGTGATGGGTAACACACATCAGGAAAATGGCACCAAAATCCTGCTGGGACTTCTTGAGCCGACAGAGAGTAAATCGCTGCAGCTTGTGTCAACCATGGAGCGTTCATCAGGTGCCAAATGGACTGTGTAAACAAATGGCAAAATACAAAGCGTTTCCCACTTTAAAAACTTTTAAAAGGCTTTGTGACAATGGTGATGAAGTCATCCCCTAAAACTCTGTCTTCTAGGGTGACCACAAAGCCCAGTGCTCGAGGTGACCATCCGCCACGGCCGCATTTCACTATGGCTGGTGTAGGGCAGGATGACGGAGTGCCGTTAACACACATCGACGAGGTCAGGATCTGCTGGGAGGAGGGGTCTGCTCGGTGGAACAGCTCGAGTAACATGCACCCACTGTACATACACAGTATTGAATAAATAACCTGACAGACAGCTGATGTGTTTCCTTAAATGTTTGCATACGCGTGCAGATAACCTGATCAATAAAATCACAAAAGTCATGAGCTGCCCAGAGCTGCTTCTGCAGAGATTAATCAGTCTGTGAACAAATCTGACAAAATGATGAAAGGAGATTGAAAATGGGTACTGTGTTTTTCTGTAGAAAAGTGGAAGTTGATGTATATACCCTTTCAAAATTGGTCAGGCAGGTTTTGGAGATGCTTAATTGTTCTTCCTTTCTGGTAAATCACAGGGGTATATTCCTTTATATCTTTTACTGAACTGTTTCTGTCTTCCTTCCTGCCTCCCCAAATGGAGATCTCCCTCCCCTTCCTTAAGCTCATCATCTGGGGTATTCTGAAACCTTCTTTACCTTGAGTTTGGGGTACGAAGTAAATACATTACCTATGTTCTGTTGGGCTATGCTGACTCTGTCTTGCTGGTAATACAGAGCTTTTCAGGCCTTTTTTTCTTAGGGTACAGTTCATACAAATGAGGCAGTAAGCCTATCTCAACTGCAGTGTTTTTACTATCCCTTGTCCTAAAGTTTGCTGGTTGTTAAATGCTGCTGTATACCGGTGCCTAAAATTATATTGGGTATGTGCAGCCTACCTGCAGCCATCCCTATAATTTTTTGTCATGTTTTAATGGCACGTTTCCTTTTTTTGTACTGCATTTATTTTTTTCTTAATTGGTCTATAGAGAATGCAAATGAAGAGAGTGCAGTGTAAAAAGTTGCAAACCACAGAAGAATGGCTAAGAAAATACAGCTTAGTGTCCTTGCAATTAACATTAGAGCATCTGACGAATGAAGGCAAAGTTACTTTGTAAGTACAATGTTGCACTTCCTTTAATTAGTACTGATTTGTGTGCATCGCTGATGCTAATTACATGTAGTGTTCCAGGGATTCACGAAGTGGTGTTGAAGAGATAGAGTTGACAGGAGAGACTGTTACCAATTTTGAGTCCAGAGTTCTTGAGTAAGTTTTGATCTCGTTCATGGTTTTTATACATAACTGATTCTATATTCCTGTCCTTCTTTACATGTTTACAGCTACAGATCCTAATTTGTTATCACTGGGAATTTCAGGTTACCTCAGTATTAAATTCTTTCTGCTGAGATTCAGGGTAGGTGACAGTTACATGTCAGTACAGCTGAGGGTTTGGTTTTATTTTTTGTTTTGTTTTGTTTTTTCCAGTGGAGGTGCCTATCAGCCAGGTTTTGAACTGCAGTAGAAAACTCATTTTAGAAAGGTGGCTAGTGAATGGTTGGCTTTTCACCCTGTGTGTCTGTGCGTTAAGTTTATTGTAGCTTGATGTCATTTCAAATCATCAACCTAATTGTGAAAGGCAGCACTGCTTTATTTTGTTGTTCAAGGAATGGAATGTTGAAAGGTTTTGAATTGGAATCAGGAGGAAAGAAGCCTGTGTAGCAGATATTTGGAAGTTAAAAATTCTCTAAGTGAATGTTAAATCTCAGTAGTCCGGGAAACTTAAATTGAGGAAGACATTGAATGAATAGGTTCAGCAAGCTGTACAGTTACCACAACGTTTTTGCTGGTCTTTGCAATCCTTGTCAGAGTGTTCCTAGGAGTGCCACTCCTTCAGCGTACATCTCCGTGTCAGTCGTGAGCATCCAGGACCTTCAGGAGGTCCGTCCTCAGGGCGTGGTACCCACACCATGTAACCAAGCTGTCAGCATATCTGGTTTTAAAAAGGAGTAGCTTTCATTTTCTGAAAAGACAAAAAGTTTTTCTCACTTTGTAGTGTTGATTGAAACTTTGTTCTCCATGTTGTAAAAAAAAAAAAAAAATGCACTAGGTGTTAAAAATAAGTTGGTTGATGTAGAACAATATTTGGGGAAAGCAAGTATTTTGCTTTACCTCCATTTATACATATTTTAAAATTAAATTGTTTAGTCTAGAACTTCAGTGAGCGTGCTGCCTTCCTGTCACACGGTTTTATCTTAGGAGTGTCTTCAGCAATTTTAAGATGCTTTGTTTTAAATGCATCTCCTGGCAATAAAAAAGTGTGATGAACTAATTCAGTTTTGCCTGATCTTCTTTTGCTTCCTGCGCACACAGGGTGAACACCCCTCTCCTTCCACTCGCTGGAATAACCCAGCAGCAGCTAATAGAAAACACTTCAGTGATGCAGTTCTTCAGCCAGCTGTTTCTAGTCAGTTAACTTAGGGGAAGAAGTATTTCAGAGGTTAGCCCTGGAGCTGCTAGTTGTGTGAGAACGCTGAAAACACTACTATAGAAAGGTGATTTTGCATCTGTGAGAAGGACATGATAAAAGCAAGTGGTTGAATGTTACTTTGGTAAGGAATGCACAAGAATGCCTTCACTAACTCTGTGCTGTGCCTTCTGTCAGGGCGATTGAGCTTTATCAGCAGCGAATTCAGTGGCTGTTGAAGGACAGCAGAAAGGTAACTTGAACTTTACAGTATGGTTTTAGAAGGAAACTCAGTATAGTATTAAAGAATAAGTTAACCTTTGAATACTAGTGAAAAGAGGCTTCCAGAAAGATTATTTTCTTGATCTTTCATTGGTATCTGTATGTTTGTTTTTTGCTTTCTAGATGTAGTCTTTTTATTTCTCTTAGCAATCTTAATTTTAACTGGGACCTCCCAGCACTTTTTGAAGAGGAGCAGACAATGCCAAGCTTCGCTTCTGGCAGGAGCTCAGCTGTCCTGTAGCCATGTGCCCTCTGACACCGCTGGTTAATCGCTATGCTGAGTGCCAGGGGTCGAGAATGGGAAAGGGACATAACTCTGTCCCAAAGGGGATAGGGAAACAAGAAGCATCCCAACAAGTAGCTCCTACAATGTTGCTTGATTTAACCTGAAGGAGATGCTATATGCGACGTTATTTTTTATTGTCCTGAATGATGAATTTTGTCTTGAGAGGGAGGTAATGTGACTCACTGATAAGGATATACTTGGAGCCAGTAGTACTCTTGTTTTCTTGGCTTTGTCACTGTCTCATCTTTATGCTTGAAAGCTTGAAGTGAAAATAAATATGTGATATTTGAATATAACATGGTATTGTACAGAGTAAACAGAAGTATTTTTAAAATTCAGATAAATTCAACATTTACAGTGACTTTTTTTAAGGTATTTGGCCTTGTAAAAGGAACCAAAGTTGGACTTGTGATTGGTGTGTCTGGTCTGAGCGACAGACAGGGTTTTCAGAACGATCTTCTGGTAAGTAATAATAAAGCAGACTTTGGCAGTGTAACTGCAAGCAAAGAGCTAAGGGGAGGGCAAATCTGCTTGAGTTCATAGCATGCAATAAAGTGGAAGTTTTCTGCTGTAGAGACTATTTTTTAAATATCTTTGAAATTAGTCTTTGTCTAGATCCAAACTACAGTAAGCTATTACAATACTAGCAATATTTACAAGTTTCTCAGTGTTTGTACCAGTATTCTCTTTGATTCTAATCTTCTCTAACAGAAACTAAGCTAGAACTAAGCAGTATGTAGAGCTGTGTATATTAAATACAGTTTTCTTATTCCTATGTATTTTGTTACAATATGCACGTCACAGCTTTGGTCAGAACCTTGGTGAGTTACTTTCCAAAGCCCCAAAAGAAACTTGTCTTTTATAAAAGTAAAGAACACAATCAAAATTTCGTAGTAAGGAATGTGTTGTGTTAGCTGCTTTGCTCTCTGGTTTTGAAACTTTATCTGTACAACTTCATTTCCTGCATTCACGTATTATTTAAACTTGGTTAGTGTTATCTGCATTTCACATTTGTGCATTTTAAATAAAACAACTAAAAAGAAAACTCAAGTTTCACTTTGTATGTTTGGCTTAGTCCTAATACCTCGTCTGTTGTTTAGCCCCATTAACGTGTATTAAACATTTTAGCAGTTCCTCAGTGGGTGATCAGTATGTTCTGTTTCGTATGCACATCAACAGAAGAGAAAAAAATTATATCAGTACAACAAATATTCCCTCCCTCCTTTAACAACTGATGGATTACCATAAGCTTGCAGGTTTTGTCTCAGTCCTCCTTACCAAATACTTTAACTTGTGTGGCTCATTTAGGAAGCATTTCTCTGTGGTAGCTGAAAACAGCTGCCAGCTACTTTTAGCAGATTTCTGGTTTTATTCTTTTACATAGTAACTCTACTAGTAGCAGAATGGACAATAATGCATTAACAGACTTTTTATTTATTAGTACTTAATAGATGAACAGCTGTGTTGTAAGAAGCAATTGTACTGCCTCTCATTTGGTGCAGAAATTTCACCTCTGTGGGAGAGTCCGAAAACCATCAATGTTCATGTGTAAGTAAGTCAGTTTTTTATAAAGTAAAGGTATTTCAGACAGGATCTCAATTTAATTAGAGCAGTCTCCTGGAGATAATAATTAGTGTTCTTCATCTTGCGTCTGCTGTGATTTGTAAGAGGAAAGAAAAAAAGAGCTTTAAGTGCAGCTAGTGATTTCAAGCTGATTGTTCATACATAAAATATCTTAGCAGCCCCTGTGGTTTGTAGTAATCTTCATGGTCTGTTTTATTCAGCACCTGCACATGGAGTGTGCATATTCCTTTCTTTTCCCCTAGGCTACATGAAGCAAGACAGTGGGTACAGCAACTGGCACCTGCCAGAGGCTGCAATTTGCTGAAAGCCTTAAAACACGTCCTTACAATGAAAGAGCTGAATTCTCTGGTAATTATTGTGGGAAGCTGGTAAGTCCATTACCTGTTCTAACAACCAGCTTTAACTTGGATACAGAATTGGTAGAAGAATCTGAGCTTGGTACAAAAATAATGACAAACAACTTAAAACTCATTTCATCCACAAGTCATTATGAACCAAAACAGAATGGCAGTGCCTTTATTATCATTGAGATTTCAGGACAGACTCAAGTTCCAGTAGTGGCACCTCAGTAATTGTCGAAAGTGGAAGAGATAAAATGGTGCTAAATGACCAGACTTCGTTCCCATGATTCGTTGTTTCTTTCCCACTTAATGTTTTCTTTCCTGTCTTCTTCAGTATGGCCTTTTTTCCCCCCAATTTGATTACTGTCATTGCTCAGATAAAAAAAAAAAAAATTTCCTTATTTATTTATATATTGAAATCAGCCCTGATCAGTCTTTGGAAATACTGGCTGACTATGCTCAGCAGTGCATGCTGGGGAGAAAACTTCTGGCTCATGCTGTTACATATGATTGTGACAGTCCTGCTGCTACTGTAAGTAACTGTGTTAATACTCTCTTCCTTGAGTGTCTTGTCAGGGATTATTTCCAGATAATCATCCTGTGAGCTTGTCTGTAAATGGTAGCAGAAAAATGGAAAATTTTAGGCAGGCAACGTTGGAGTGAGGGCAAGTGGATAGGGAGAGTGATCACTGGAGAGAGGCAGGAACTTGGGAGTGAGGTCATAGGGTTATAAGAGGACAGGAATATTTTTGTATGAAATAGCATCAGTTCAAGCCCTAGCAGCCCTGCTCAAATTGCAGTGTTGATCAAGAGCAGTGTTTTGGATGTTAGCAGTGATGGCCTGAGGAGGAGGGCAGGAGGATTAGCAGTTACTTTCAGTTAGCTTCTGCACAGAAACTTGGTTCTAGGTGTTGATTGGTTCTTTAAGCTTATCCCTAAGACATGTAGTGACTTCACTGGCAGGGATGATGTGGTTGAAATCCTGTCCTGAAGAGATGATTGGATGCGGTAAGAATATTGCAGTCATGGGGAAAAGCATTGCAGGGGCATTTGGTAGGAGAGGAAATGGGAGAGGTGGAAAAACCAGCATAGGATTTAAGAAATAAATGTGGGCAGGGGAAGGATAGCCTAATATTCATACTTCTAGGCTTCAGTGACATACCTTTGACTAGCACAAGCCTGAATAAATGAATGAACACAACAAATGAAGTTGTCCCTTATTACCTATTTTGTAAATGAGTTTACTGAGTTTTTTGGCCATTTTCTTAGAATAGGAGTAGTAAGAAAGCAGTGGAAAAATCTTACAATTTCTTTGTCTTTCTCACTATGTGTACCTTAAAGATTCTTTCTCTGTCTTTAATTGACAATTAAATACTAACAACCCACGTTAAGAAATTACCAAACCAAAGTAATGATTTTTCTTCCTATTTGTATATGTAGGCAATGCTAAAAAACTTTGCAGAAGTTGTCAGAGGCCGTTACCATTGCTACTCCTCAAAGGGAGAGGTAGGTGACAGCTAGAGAGGCCAACAATTTTTCTCTCATCTTTTTTCTGATTCTTCACTTTTAGAAGGCAAACTGCTTATTGTCTGTGTAGAAGTTTGTAGCAATACCTGGTGCTGAACGTCTTGGTCACAGAAGTGCTCAGGATGTGGTCAGTAAACGTGTTTATTGTTTCTGCAACTGAAAATACTTTCCTAAAAGTGCAGTGTGTTTTGCAAATATTCCTCACTGACTCAAAGCTGATGATTAGGATGAAAGTAGTAATGGGTTTATCGTAGACTGATTTGAAATAGTAATAAAATATTTTTTAAAAACTTCTATATGTAGCGTATTAGGTACCTTTACACTCTATTCTACTATGCCAGGGAGCCCTATATGGATGCATACACATCAAATAGGAAAGCTGTGCTTGAATGGTGTTTGATTAGCAGTTAAACTTATTTTTTTCCCCCTGTTTTTACCTGTACAGAATTCTGATAGTAGTGATGTTAATCTGCTGCTTCAGGAATCTCAGAAGGCTAAGGACCTACTCAAAAGTATCAAGCAGACTTTTCAAAGACGTCTTGATGGCTCTCTTATTAGTGGAATAGCACATGTATGTATATATACATATTTTTTCCACATATACTTTGAAGTATCGGAGGTAGAAGTTCTTAGCGTTCATAGTATGAAAAAAGTAGATATGACTAATCAGACACTTTGATAAGTGGATATTATATATTGGCCATCCATTGTAAGAGCAAATTAAGGCCAAAAGCAGCAAAGGAGACATTTTACTAGTCATTCTCCAAAATGTCATTTCTCTAATAAAATAAATTCTAAGTACTCTTGGTGAAATTTACATGAGAAAGAAAGCGAATCTCCTGTGATTTTTCCTCTTTCTGTGGAGTGTTTGGGGAATTTCTGGTTCTGCTTTGTTCTGATAGAGAGATTATTTACTCATGTATTTCTTTCACTCTCTGCAGGTAGTCATAAATGGAAATATATCTCTCTCTTTTGCCTTACTTTCATCTCTGTACTTCCCTGGAGCCTGGAAGCTTTGAAATTTGCTGAGTTCACCTATGATTGCCAAACTTGCGTGCTAAAAATGTGTCAATGTTGTTTAATAAACCTGTGGCTGTGGAGGAATTATTTATTAACAAAACAGTCTGTTCTCTGTCACAACTACTGTAGGAAGTTGTGTGAGGTGGACAGGTTTGCTTTTAAAGTGGGAGTGAAATTTTCCATCAGGTATCCTTGCATATCTGATCATCTGACCTGAAACATCCCAGACTAGAGGTAAACTGGTCATCTATGAATAATATTTCTAGCTCTGTTTCCCCTCATCCTCTATTGTGTATATGTAGTAGAAGTGCATACAGTTTTTTTTTCCTCTCTTCCAACCTCATAAATATTAAGGACCTTACAGAGGGAGCAGAAGTCACCCTGTAAAGATTTAGAATGTCCAATATCCCCAAATAAAAGCATGTCATTTCAGAAACTTATTAGTCAAACCTTTTGTGTAAAAAAGTGTCTCCATAGATGTCCATTCATTCATAAAAGACTGGTCTCTTACCCTTTTTTTTTTTTTTTAAGTAAAAGAGTTCTAATGCCCCATAGGAGTTTGTTGACTTGTTTCCGTTGTTGTGCATGAACACAGAACGTGCTTCATTCTAGCTTCTGGGATCAGTGCAGGTAGGAATTAGAGAAGTCAAGATTTGGACTGTGTACAGTGAAGATCCTTTTCCTACTTTTTTGAGTGAAGTAGCTGGCTGCTTTCCTGCAGGGGTGTACAACCATGATGTTTCCATTTTCCCTGTGGATTTTTACGCTGTGACAAACACAGTGAAGTCAATGGAACATTGTCCCACAAAAGCTATTTCTAGGAGAGCCTATATTTGAAGCTATTTTTATCTATTTGTGAAGTATTTTGATTATTGAAATCTCAGCACTCTGAACATAAGTAAAGCTAATATTTCTATGCTAGATATTTAAAATTGAGTGTGTTTGGGGGAAAGTATGCAAAAACTTGCAAGAAGTTTTCTTAAAATCCATTTTAGGTTTCCACAGAAGTTGCAAATACAGCAACTTCTTGCTTCCTACCAAAGCCTCCAAAGCACGAGGGACCGTTAGTTATTCAAACACCGTGCTTCCTGGCCAGAACTTCAACAGACTGGTTAAAGACATATGGATTGAAAGGTAGCACAGAAAGAAAAGCTTAACAGGTATGAAACAGGAACTAAACATAGAGAATATGTTTTATTTAATTTCTCTGCTCCTTGCTATAGCTAAGAAGTTAAACCTTTATCAAGTTCTGGCTCCCAGTGCTTTCTCTCCTGTGGAAGAATTTGTACCTATTCTTCAGAAAACAGTATCATCAACTCTACACGAGGCAAGTGATGGGCACCTGTTTCTTCTTGTTTTGTTTTGTTTTTCCTTCTACTGCAACTTTTTCTAATTAAAATTGATAATGAAATTCTGCCGGTTTTAACTGAAATTTGAGTTGTGGATTCAAATCAGACACTTATGTTATTCTTAAGAATAACTCAGGAAATAATTTTGTGCTATTGTAGCTTACATAAGCTTCTGGAAACACATTACTGAATTATTTATCCTTTTAGAAAGCGATGAAGCAGATTGAATGGCATGATGGAACTGTGAAAAATATCCACGTTGACCAGCCAATATTGTATAACTATCAGGTGGGTTGTCTATGGTGACGTGGCCTCATCAGGGCTAATTATTCCATGCGAGTTTTCCTGTCACATAAGTACGTCAGGGATTCACAGGGATACAGGAAAGTTGAGCACACCCTGCTCTATAGGCTTGGGAAGCTGGCCAGGGTCCAGAAAAGAAAGCTGATTCGTCTGATGACACTAATTGCCCCATTTAGTTAGACAAATCTGTGTAATACTTATATAATTGCTACTCCTTGCCCTCAAGCCTGCAACTGTGTATTTTAAGGCTGTTTCTCAGTAGTCTTCCAGGCCTTGAGGGATCCCAGTAATATCCATAGCAAGCAATGCAGTGTTTGCCTTGGTGGGTTGAAGGGGTCAACCTAAATGAAGACAGTTTTAACAAGGCTAAAAGTAGAAAAGCATCCAGCTATGTACTCTAGAGATAGAAGGATGATGGTGATAAATAAGGCAGACATGAAATAGGTCAGGTAATTTCCTTTTGTTTGACATATGTGGTACTGTTTAAATTGTAATGGCATGGCTGAACAAGATAGCATCTCGCTGGCGAAGTCTCCAGTAAGATTCCGTAGAGCTTTTTTCAGAGTTCCGTGCCCTTTTCTGTGTTGATTTGTCCTCGTGCACATAATGCATGCATGTGCTTGCAAAGGTCATATTGTGCAGAGTTTGGTCAAATTGCCTTAATGTCTTCAAATCAATATGACGTTAAAAAATGATATGTGCTTGAAATTATTTAAAGTGATACATCTTATTACAAACACTGCCTGGAATAACTTTGTTGTTGTTTTTCCTGACCACTACTTTGGATCATGCTAGCAAAGGAAAGGTGAAAAGAATGTTTTAGACCCTTTGTTGGACTTTGTCATTTTATGTTTATCTAGTGGGTTATATTCTCTTACTTTTACTAAGAATAAAATGCTACGGTCAAAACAAATGAGAATTGATAATATTTGTCATTACTATGCTGTCACGTTACTTCTGGATTAAGCATTTGGCAGTAAAATATTTACTTGAATCTTTTTATTTTTAGCTTAAATTTTCTATATCTCATCCACAGAAACTCCTTGCTAAAATGGTAAGAATCTATGAGAAACGAATTAGCTGGCTGTCTGTTGCTAGCAGAAGAATTTGGGGAAGCGTTTGTGAGAGGAGGTATCGTATTCTGACAGTCCTTTTTTTGTGTATTGGTGATGATTCTAATTTGTCAACCTCTGCTTTATGTGTAAGTGAGCGCTACGGAATACAGGGCACAGAACAGTCACATGTAGAGGCAACAGCTGCAGGTAGGACCAGTGCAAGCAATCCACTTTTGACAAAGGGTATTGATATTCCTTTATTTAATAATCTAGTGAATATACTGAATCCAGTGATCATCAGTCTACAAAAAGCTGCAATTTCTGCGAAACAAGATGAGACTCTTGAGTTATCTAGCAAGTCAGCCTTTGGGTAGTGCTCCATCTTAAATCCCATATAAACAGAACCTGGTGTTTCTGGGCAAAGGCTGTGTTTACAACAACTTTCCAAACCCACGCTATTAGTACTTATACCCAGAGTATCTCTGTACAGCTCTTACGGATTCTTATCAGAAGGATAAGTTTCAACCTCCCAAGTACCTTCTGCTTCCAGCTGAAGTGCATTCCAGTGCCAGATGACAAATGTCAGTGTAGCTATACCAAAAAAAGTAAGATTTTTCCCTGCATGAGATCAGAGGTCTTTAACTGACTTTGTTTGAGAATCATCCTCAATAATAACAATAATAATATTTATTTACGATGTGTCTGAGTCTTTCTCAGAGGTCTCTGACCCAACCTCAATTGCTAATTTCTCTTATTATCCTTCTTATAACCCTTGAATATGAAGTTTCAGAGAAGAAGATAGCTTAGACCACTGTTACTAGAGAACTCCTTGTTCATTCATCCAGGATTGAATTAGCCCTTCTGGCCACTGTGTTGTGTGGGGAGCTCATGTCCCAGTGACAGTCACATCTGGGATGCTTTACGTAAGCATTGCTCCCAGGATATCCCCTGTCCATTAACAGTGACCGTCCTGCATTGTCTCTACAAGCACAACTTCGTATGTGACCATACTGAAGATTAATAGTTTTTTTTTCCTAATAGTTAACAGCTGTTGCAGATAACATTGATCAGTGGATACCTGAGCAGCCAGTCTGTCGGCCAGAGACTTGCTGGGAGATAACTTAACTTACCATTTATCTTTGGAGTGATACTGTATAACCTTCTGGAATTATGGCTGCAGAAAGGACAGTGAACTATCTAACAACTCTTCTTGTTGGATAACATCCACATGTTTCAGCCATGTTCTGGGTTTTCAAGTACAGAGAAGAAAGAGGAGCTGATCAGGGTTCAACAATCAATATGGCACTACCTGTGCCAGTACCTTGATTATTGTGTAGCTTAATGAAGATAGAATTTTCTGTTCATATTTTTTTTTAAATCTCACTTTATGTTCTGCATATTGTTATTTTTATATAGATTGTCTTTATATGCTTTAATACATAGCTAGAAGATGCTTTCCTTGGTGACCTAAAGAGTGCAGTGAAGATGATAATATGTAATTAAATAAGACTTTTTTGACAAATAACATGTTTCTTGTATAGGGTGGTTATACTTGTTGATATATCAATGACAAACTCTGTGTACATCATCCATATCCAACATTCTTTGCGACTTTTACTTGAGGAACAAATGTCAAATAAGGATTGCTTCAATATTATAGCGTAAGCAGCTACTTAAGATTGTTTTAAAATAAATGTAATTTTGCAATGAAGGATGTTGATAGACTGTAGTTAGTAATATTTCAGATATTTTAGATTTTTACTTGTATTTCATATTTTATGCTTAAATAATTGCAAGAGTAGCACTGATAAAACTACTGGATAAATGTATGGATCAGATGTACAGGGACCAAATTAGTAATTAAAATAATTGTTTTGATTGGATCTTACTGTAACTGGTTGGATCAAATTCTCGTATTGTTCATAACAGTATCAGTTCACATGGCAAAAATTTTTACTAGAAGGTTTTGGATGTGTCTCAGCATTACTGAGAGTGCCCTTTAAATTCTACAGTAACCCCAATACTTCTTTTATGTGTACTAGTACTAAAATTCTGTACTCCCACTGGTAGTCAGAAACAGATGGCAGAGCAGCTGGGCAGGTGTCTGACTGACAGGTAAAAATGAGAGACAGCATCTCATGGAGTTCCAGATTTGGAGGGAGAGCAGAACCCGTACCTCCCAAGATGAACGCAGGCAGCATCTCTGGGTCATTGGTTTGGGGTGTATTGTTTGTTTGCTGTTGTTTTGTTTTGTTTTAATTGCAATCCTGCCTAGCCTCTGCTGAGCTTTTACCAGCTCATTTAACATCACATTCAAGAAATAAAAATGTAATCTGGCCCACTGCCTTGAAAGTCTGACAGCTCCTGAGTGGTGGATAAATGTAAATAACTAAATGGTTTGAAGTAGGATATAGTAACAAACAATTTTACCTCTGTAATACCCCAAATCAGAGAGTTCTCTGAGTCCTTTTGTCTGTCTTAAAGCACAATATGAAAATTAATTGCTGTTATCTTTCTGTAAAAGATTTGGGAGTGACGTTGTGCCTTGGCAGCTGGAACTGGTTCCTTCCCAACCAGAAAACTTACAAAAAGCTTGGAGGTAGGATCAAATAACTTTCTCATACTTATGAATAAAGTGAGCATAGATACCGTAAAACAGATATAACAGAGAAACAGTGTGCGTGAACAGTTTAGAAAATTAACAGGCTTATAATATCACAAAAATAATTTGCTGTGAACTGTTCTACAGTGATTTGTCATGATGGCTTGTTGTGAAAATAGTGTCATAAAGTTTAGTATGTCCTAGTAACTTTGTGTACTGTGTGTACACAAATACAGAAGTTTTTAAGAAATGCACAGGTCACATGAAGAATTTAAAACTACTTCAACTTCACCAGAGATCTGGAAGCTAAACTGATTTTCCCCATATACGCTGGAACCAAATCTCATGTTTCTCTTTGTGGAGTTATATCCTTGTGGAGAAACTATCCTGAATAGTTTCTTAATACCTGTGTAGTTTTCTTTTATTCCTGTCAGTTCTGCTACTACAGGTTTTCTGCGTAAAATTAAGAGGAAATTCTTTCACCTCTGTACTCTGAAACATACCTTAAAAAGTAGTTTGCTACGGTGGAAATACAGAAACTAGAATGGTTTGAATCCTTGTATAATCTGGTTTTAATGGCTGTCATTGTCAAAAATTACAGATCTCAGAGCAGTGTTAAATAAAGATTCAGAATTCTCTTACTGCGTTAAGCAGAAACAAAAGCTTTTCTTGATTCACTCTTTGAACTATATGCTGCCTAGGTGGGTGCTGAGCTTGCAGTGCAGAGGGAGTAGGAATTTCATGAGTGCTTTCAGACAAGCTGTGGAAGTAGACTTCAAGGAAAGAGATAAACACAAATCACAAGGACTTTACTTGCTGACTACTGGCATACCTGATCAGGAAACAGTGAGTACCATTGCAGGTTTTACAGTTCTTCTGTAAATTCCCATCAGAATTAGTCTCAACTTTATTTTTTCTCTCTTGTATCGTTTTTGCTGTTCACTGTAGCTTGTTGGCAGAATACTTCTCCTTTACATAGCTAAGCCAGTACAAATGTCAGTATCTCAGACTTTTCTTTCTACAATCACTGTTTATGTGCTGGAGGTTGTAATTGTTAATAGTACGTGAATCAGAAAATTCTGGCAGCATTTTTAAAATCTTTATCTCGTTCCAACTCTGGCTATCATTTCACTGCGTATTTCTGAATTTGAAGAAAAAACACTCAGATTCTTCATATTATATCCTTTCCTTCTGGGAACAAAGCCACAGATTATTTTCCAGTGAAATTTCATAGTACACTATGTAGAAACAGCTCCTATTTTTAATATCAGTAATCCACTGCTTGGGTATATTTGCGTAGTGTGTGTGCTCTGTGGCTGGGAATTCTGGACACATCTAAGAAATCATTAAGAGCCTGTGTAGAAAACAAGAAAAAGAAAGATGCATACAAAAAATCTGAATGAATTATTTCCATCCCTACTTCTATGCAACAGTGCCTGGCTAGCTTGAAGTCCATGACCTTGTGTTTTTGATTTCCATAACTACCTCTATCTCACTTCTTGGCTGCAGCAATGCAGTTGGCATTGCCGCTGGTAATAACATTGGCAGTAGCTTAGGGAGTATATGTGTTATTTGAGGAGGCATTCAGCTGTTCAGGGTATAGTCCTGTAATGAATTGTGCAGGTTGAGAGTGTTGGTTCATCAATTCAGGAGAAGCTGGAGCAGATGGAAGCCCATCTAAGGTACAGAGTCACTTCTGATTTTTTATTTATTTATTTTTGTCTTGCAGCATACAGTCAGTGCCTATGTGGCTGAGGCTTGCAGAGGTTTTGATTTGCATCTTCATGTCTGTCTGTTCAGTGTAAAGGAGGATGCTGACTCCAGTGGGATTGTGCCAGCCCGCTATGCTAACCCAACTGAAACTGCCCTTGCTTTTAAAGAAATAGTACAGGCAGCCAACGGGAGATTTCATTGGTTTGGAGAAGCAGGTATGTCAGAAGGAGAGCCAGCACTTAGTTCTTTTTCATTAATTAAATAATACGCATTATTGCATTTTTTACCCCCAATTCAAGTTGTTTAATTTTTAAGATGTGGTAATGCTGTACTAGCACTGAGATATCCTGGCATTGAGATACACTAGCATTGAGCATTGAGACCTTTGTTTACTACTAACAACCATCTTGCAGAATATTATAATGCAGCTTTAATGCAGGAATTTGAATTTTTTCTATTAAAATTCACTATTTCTTGGTAGATATTTTAAAGATACACAGTTAAAATTTATTAACTAGTGCAGTAGACCCAGACTGCCTGGCAAACAGGAAGCAAAAGGCTTTTTGATTTTTTTTCTTGTTAGTTGGTATTTGACATGCTCTAAACTTTTTTGTACACTTCAAAATACTGATTAGTGTATATTTGTTTATCAGGTATTTTTGAAAGTGATGATATCACTGTTATTGTGTCTGAAATAGAAAAAGCGAACAACTACTCCCAAAAGGTAGGAATTATACATATATTTTTAAATTAAGTTTTTCTTCAGAAAAGAAATCAACCGTGTTTGTTCAGCTGGCAGTGCAGAAGATTGGACAAAATGAAAATCCATGTAAGATGGGGAGAGGCACTCTAAAATGAGAAGAGTCACTGTAGAGTAAACGTGGACTAGAAAGCCGTTGTACAGTAGCACTGTAGTGATTGGTGTTGGAGTGTCTGTGATTTCCTATCAAATACTAAGGAGTTTACAATTGAAGTGATTCTCGTCTTTGTTGCCAATCCTATGATGAGTTCTTTTCACATAGAATTAATTGTTCATTGACTTCTTTAAATCACAACATAGGAAAAAGTTGTTAATGGCACAATACGTTTAAAGTTGTTAATGGCACAATACATTTGTCCAATTTTAAAACAATTGTTTCCTGAAGCAGACTAAAGGTGTAGAATTACACAATCTCTCTTCGTATTATATGCACATAACTTTCTCCCAAGATATCTAACAGATTTGCTGAGGCAGCATGGCCAGCCGTGCCATATGATAGCCATTTCTTTCAAAAGTGTGATTGGAAAGATACATGCAATGAGATATCTGTCCAGAGGCCAGAGCAACTTGTTGAGTCCAAGTCTGAGACAAAAAATTTTTTGTTGGTGGTGATGGGCTTCTGCTTTTTCGTCTTTGTTTTGTTTTTAATGAAAAGTTGGTAGATATTCAATAGGACCTTACATTATTTTATATTATTGTTTAATAGTTGAATGTGTTGGGTTCAACTTCTACCTATTTTTTCTGTTTTTTTTGTGCTTGTAGTGCTGCCTTTTCTTTTAGAATGTTTGCTCAGAGCAGGGAGGATTTCTCTCCCATGTGTTTTAGCAAGCACAGCACAAAGAGGTTATGAGTTGTTAAGCATTACCAGATTAATAAATTTGATATTAGTTTTATTTATTATAAAAATAAGAAATACAGATGTCTGTCTTTAAAATGTCATATTTCTGAATTACTAAACAATGTGAACTTCCATTTCAGTGTGCTTTCTTAGTAGAATCCTTAAAGCAACGTTCAGGAAATCAGTCTGCTAACCCACTTACACCAGAAGCAGGCTCAGACATGATGAAAGAGAAAAGAAGGCCGCAGAAGTTGCCATCTCCAAAACCTACAGCTCTGAGTCTGGCTAGAATGGTTTGAAATCCTTCACAGTTCCATTTTAAGATACAGTCTGTTTTAATTAGTGACTGTAGCCAACTATTGTATGCTAGTTTTTGTGAGAGAAGTGCTCAGGCTGAAAATTTGAAGGAAGGAAAAACAGTACTGTGATTCTACTCTGAAGTCACATTTTAATTTGCATTTAAAGTGCTACATAAACAAAAATAGAATTACATCTGATTAAATCCTGCTAAGTAATTAAATGTAATTGTAGTAATTGAATAACATTGTAGTATATAAAATTATCTAAATCGTCCCTCCTCTGACCTTAAACATTCAGTGTTTAATACAAGCAAAGGCAAAGCAGAAATGTGCTTTACCAAGCTGCTTCTATTTAGCAAGCCCTTCAGGCAGTACTGAATTTTATGGTAACCTATTCATGTACAGATGAGACGACTGCAGCTGAGTAGCATGTCTTTGACCACCCAAAGGGGTAATATAAAGCAAGAAATAGGATCCAGGATTTGTTTCCTGCTCCCTGTGCGTATTTCTGTGGAGTTAGACTACTTCTGAGTCCTTTGGGATTTGCTGATGTTAATTTTGCCTGCATGTGTACTTGTTTCATGGGTGTGTGCAAATCTGGCCAGTGCCAGTGCTTACTTCTTGGGTATATAAATGACTAGATACAGAACTTCCTACTGCAGGGGATGTGTTTAACGTTAGACCTGAAAATTTCAGGTCCCATCTTTGAAATGGAAAGGGCACTTCTAAGGCTGTTGCATAGATCTTTGTTGGTGAGCTTAAACATGTCTTCCATGCTTTTAATCAAAAACAGTATACTCTCAACACCCCTTCACAAATGCCAGAAATTGGTAATCACTCAAACATGTGACAGTGTAGCATAGTTTTACAGGGGTTCAACTTGTAGACAACTGATAGGATGTTGTGTAGGTGTCTGCTGCTATCTACAGGAGACCTGTGCACTAAATCAGTGTCTGTTACCTGAACGCTCAGTGCCACAGCAAGAAGCTGATCCTAGAACGTGGACCAACATGTCCATGTCCAACCGTGTTCATGTTGTTCAGTAGAGTGCTCAGCCTTCTAAAGGTTGAACCATACCTAAAGGAAAATGTACTGTTGTCAGCACCAAGTTCCCAGTGGTCAGTAAATCTCTGAGGAAAACACTTTATTATATTCTATAAAACAGGGCCATTGCCATGGTATACTCTCCTTCATGTGGCAAAAATGGTCCAAACTCATCTGCTTTTAGATGTTAGTGTTAACTTTTTTGGCAGCAGATGACATTTGCAAGGTAATTAAAGCAGAGCAATTAGAATTAATTAAATGAGCAAGAAATTGCAAATTAATGAGTTGTCATGGCAATCCACTGACGAGTAAGAAGAACCAGAGTAAAACAGTAATTAGAGAACAATGAAAGATAGTTCCAGTTTTGAATAAGTTAGGCAATTATGACATGGTACGCTTGAAATACTTTTTAATTTTTTTTATTATCTGTGCTTATAGCATATTAAAGACAAACATGGCGCAGAGAAAAACACCTCCATAGGAGTGCTGGCATGGCGTCCCACCAGTGCGAGGGCAGAAATTCCCCCAGGTCTGTATGGAGCAGGGGCTTCTTGTCTTCAGTTGGTTTGGGTTTTGCTGAAAAGAAAAGATTAAATTAGAAGTGAGAGATTTAAGTTTTTAGAAATATTACCAATTTTAATTCGTAGACAGAGTGATAGGGAATGTTGCAGTTTTTGAAATACTGCTGTATGAGTTTTAGTTATAACGTATCTAGATTTTTGTATGGATGGGAGAGGAGGGAGTGCTGCCCAGCTCTGTAACTATTTCCAGGTCATTTGATTGAGTATCCATCCTGTATCAGGGAATGTAACTGCACGTGGTGGAATTCTGAGCCTCCTCTTTCCCCCACCCCCCCCAACGTCTCAACAATTCAGTGATTTATGATGTTATGAGTTTAACATATAACGTTTCTGTGGATATTCTTGTAATGGATTGTTCATAATATGCTGCTCCACTTATGATCCAGCAATGAAGGAAGACTGCAGCGCAAATGTCAGCCTGTCTGAAGTGCTGGCTCTTGCAGCTACTGCTGCTGTCTGGAACAGCTCTTAAATTGATTCCAGTCCCTGTTGGTCAATTCTTCCATTTTCGTAATTTTCCTGTGTTGTTCTTTGCATCTTCACTACCACTTCCAAGATTTGGGTTGTTGCTTTTTGTTTGGTTGTTTTTTGAGTCTTTACATTAAATTTGAGCCTTTAAATCTACTGATTTATTGATATCAGGTTCTTGATATGCAGAAATGTTTACAAATCTGGATTCATATTTGCATATGAGGTGCTGCGTGCAATGATAACGGACTGTTACAACAAATACTTTGCTTATTCTAAACCCCTAATCTTTTAAGATTGTACCATGTGACATTTTTACTGATGGTAATTTATAAATCGTAAAGATTATGGTTCCATTTGTATGAAGCTATGGCTAGTTCTATAATATGGATTCTTCTTAACTGGTGTCTAAGAAAATGAAGTATGTGTAATTGTGGCAATAGGATACTGTGACCTGAAGAACTGGGTTACATGACAGAGTTTTATCCTTAGCTGAATTAAGTCAACATTTGTGTTTTTGTTTTTAATTTGTAGTACAATCAATAAGAGAATGGCCTCAAATTGACCATAAAAGAAAATACAAATCAAGGAAACAGCCGGAGTGTTCTGTGTCACTATTTTATATCAATAAAGGAAGAAATGTAGGTATGTGTTACTGAGACATGGTGGGTGAAGCCTTGTTATGAGCAGTCATTGTATTATAAAACTGTTTGGAAGCTATGTCACCTATAATCAGAAAGCTTTAAATAGTGAGTGGAAGTGAGTGTCATTTATCAAATAGTGGTGAATGTTGTTTTTTTAATTCTTATTATTTGGTTTTTGTAAAGTGCTTTGGGACCTTCTGGTCAAGGATGCTTTAAGGAAAAATGCTGTCATGACTTAGATGACTGGAAGACATGGTTTGGATTTTTTTTTAAGATAATTTTTAAAGATAAGTGACTTATTATGTACAATTTTAATGGAAACTTTACATTTTTGTCAAATGAGAAATTGTGGGAAATGCTCACGTTTTTGTTGTTGTTGTTTTGATTTGTTTTACCAACAGGAATACTTTCATATGTGACTTCACAGGGTCTATGAGGTCATGTATGAAGGGCTATGAAGAGGTAACCTAAGGTTCCCAAGTATTACTTTGTTCATTTTCGTGCTAGGTACAGTATACCGCAAGTATCCAAAGACAGCGTGCGTAAGAAAGCGCGTTCCTTCCATTACATTGCCAAAAAAAGAGGAAATCTGTTCAAGCAAAGAGGTATTTTGTTCCTTACCAATAAATAACCATTTTAGAATTCTTTATATGAATTAATGTGAACACTTTAATTGTGATTCTGTACAATATGTTATTACTTAAATAGTTCCAGTATTTATTAACAAGCAATTGCTTTGTTTGTTTCTTTTTCAAGTGGCTGGCCAAGTACAGTATAAAAAAGCTTAAACTGGAATTGCCCAGTCTGATGTTTGGTCCAGGCAGTACTCACCAGAAGGAAACTGTGGAGTCTCTGCACAAGAAAGTATCGGCAAAATACTGTAATATCTTCCCTAGTGTAGAAATCAATGTAAGCTTTTGCAGATGATATATACCTACATCATTGAAAGGCTTTGTATTTGCTAAGACAATGTGTGTTAATCAGTGTTTATGACATGCTAGTGTAATGTTCTTTCTGCTGTTTCCTGTTCTTTATTCTAAATCACCCTGCTAGTAGAAAACTAGAGAAGGTCTTCTATTCACCACAACAAAATATTTTGTATATTTGAAACGAAAACAGCATGGGATTTTCAGAATGTATGGCATCTCCTCTGCTCATTCAACATGGATAGCAATTTTAAAATTTCTTTTTAAATAAGGCTTTGGAAAATCATATATGAAGGGAAACTGCAAAAATGTTGGATATTGATTGTTTTGGTTTGTGCAATGACCAGAGAAACACAGCAAGTTAAGTCTAGGATATTACTGATCCATTTCGTCTATAAAGTGTCAGAACGAATGCAACAGATGCATCTGTCCAGCCAAGTTATATAATTAACAGGCTGAGATAAGAACTAGGCTTTTTTCTAATTTGGGTAAAGCAAGGAAAAGAGTCACAGAAGTTTTCTTATGCTTTCATAGAGTTAAAGACAAAAAAAACCTAATGCAGATACTGCATACGTATCAGCTGTTGGCATAAGATGGTTTTGTACAAACAATTTTCCAGGGGGTTGTGAGACACCTGCAGGTTCGATCTAAAGAACTGGAAATCTACACTGAACAAATGGAGAAGGTGTTGCTACGCTATCTACAGAGAATACAGTGGCTTCTGTCAGGTATTGCTCTGCATCTTTTCTATAAAGCAAAATTTAAACATTTATAAAATCTTCTCTACTATTTCTGCTGGGATAAGTCTGAACAGAAGTCTAAACCTTGCATAAGAGGCTCAGAGACCTATTGTGCCTATTCTATGATTTGTAGCTGCATAATTGTAAAATTTCATCTTTTGTTTGCTTGTTGTTTCAAACTATGCACTGGAAACTAAATTTTCATTTTTCTGTTAAAGGATAATCTTGTTTTAGCAATGAGCCTGTGTAGACCAAAACATTAACGAACTGTGAGCATGACACACAGTTTGAAGTGATAGATTTGAATGATGCTAGCTGCCTTTTAACATGAATCATTAACTTTGAGCCCAAATGCAATAGGTTAATTGGGAGTGCTAATTATTTAATCTTCTAATGCATTTAATAAGTTAACATCACAATTCCAAATCATTTCCTCGTGACTCCTCTGCACTAGATGTCTCTGCCATTTAGTATCCAACACTGTAAAGAGCAATTTTAGCACATTCTTTAGTGCAGTTCATGAGAGTTATCGTAAAGATTGTCTGTGCACTGTAATTGTACAAGAAACAAACAAAGGCAAAAGTAAGTTTAACATAAAACTTGTTCAAATTCCGTTGTATTAATGTTATCCACTTTGCATTTAATTGAACTCATCTTTAAAAGTATTTTTATGAAGATAAAATAAGAATGCAAGAGAGTTCAGCATCTTTCTAACAGATATATGTCCAATTTGCTGTGAAGTAATTATGGCTGTGATACAAATTTTTAATTTCTGCATATTGTATTCATGAATACAAGGTAGGTGTTCCTAGTATCAGAAGGAACAATCCTATTCCTATTAACAGAAGGTATACAATCATGTATCCAAAAAACCCTGGCTTTTTGGTTCTTTTACCAAAAATGTGCCCTATTTAGAAGTTTAGTATCACTGCTTATGAAAAGTATTTTAATCTGTCTGTTACTCATAAATATTTTTGTTAGGAAATAGTTACATTTTTTCTGTATTCCAAAGTACAGTATTTTTAATACAAGTTGTAATAATTGGCTAGCAATTAATGCTTGATAGTACTAGATTTGAAATGGCAGAAGTCTTTTCTATTACTAACCCTTGAACAGCCTTGTTTTCACATAAGCTGGAATTTATTATGTAGAATAACTGTAGTGTCCAGAATAACTCATGATGATGGAAGATTTTACATTATGCTCAATGAAGTCATGCATTTAACATAAAAAGCCTATGTAATGATGCTTAGTTTTAATGATCTGATGCAGGAAGCAGAAGATTGTTTGGTACCATTTTAGAAAAAAAGGTCTGTGTTTTGATTGATACCTCTGGTTCCATGGAGCCATATTTGCCACATATCACAAAGGAAGCTACCTCCCTTATCTGGGAACAGCTGCGAAAAAATGAAGTCAGGTATGATAAACTGCTGATAAAGACTGAATTCTGCACTACTTCTGTAATAACATTATTTAATAATTCCTAACAATACAGTACTGAAAAACAGTACTTTTTCTGTTGTTTTTCCTTTCAAACAACTTGCAATTCTCATCTCTGTAAGATTTGGGTCACATTTGCCATAGGCTGATGCTGTTTATCTTTTGGGCTCAGCATTCCAATGGACTTCCAGTTGATTTATGCTTTAATTTATGATTTTGATTTATGCTTTCTGACACTTTTTATTTCAGTAATAGGATGTTGATTAGTTTTTTTTTTCTGTTTCAAAATTGGCTTATACAATGTGACTGATAAGATTGATTAGATTTAAATGTTGTGGGCCTTGTTTCTCCCCAGGTTTAACCTGCTGAGATTTGCAGAAAATACAGAGAGTTGGAGGGAGCATCTTGTAGAGGCAACTGATAAAACATGTCATGATGCTGTACAGTGGGTGTCCAAATTCCACGCTCATGGTAATACGCATATCCTTATGGCTTTACAGGTTTGTAAATTGTGTACTATATTTTGGAGAAGAAAAGGTGTTTTGTGGTGATAAAACACTTCCATTTGACAAACAATATTTCATGAAGACTATTTGGTCACAGTATACGACACTTCTTACAATCAAAACATTGATCAGATCTGGAATCAAGTCCCAGTTTGTATCCATAAGGCTCACAAATACAAGCATTCATCGCTCATACTGAGTTTAGGGAAAATGCAAAGTGTCAGTAGTTGCATCAATCTTTGTGTTCAAGAGCTCCAGAGAGAGAAGATAAGCAGAATTTTGAGAAACTGGCTATGTACAACTCTGGTTATGATATATTTGGTGTGAGCCAAGCAGGGATTTTAAAGAAGCAATGGTGGTTGGAATTACATGGATGTTGAGTATGATTCTTCAGTAACAGATAAAGACACTTTTCTCTTACAAAAATTCTTCAGTGTAAAACTTAACTAGTAATAACAACTTAAAAGAGGAATTGCAAGAACTTGCTATTTCATCTGATTTGAATGTTAAATCTCTCTAGAAATTTTGGTCTAAATGAGTGATTCTTGTTCTAGAAACCTTTTCAGAATCTGCATATAAAATTTCTGGAATTCTTGGCAAATCAAATACATTAGAATTATAAGACATGCCTGTATTGCATATATGTCTGCTGAGCCAATTATCATAGCAAGTTTTCATAATACAGAAAGGCCATGTCCTAATGAGCCTGATTCTCAGACATTAAGCATCTTACTCCCACTAAGTGTGATGGAAAACATCTGCTGTCAGCAGTTCTCCAGTACCAATTAAGGGGATCTACTCACTTTTAGCTTATTGCAATAAGTCAGTTTTTTGGTGGTGCCCTGCTTGAGTATATAGTGCCTCATGCTACAAATTATCTGCTTTTTTATTTTTATAAGGTTATACACTTGATTTATGTCATGCTTAGTGAAAAGGAAAAGACAATGCAAACTCATTAATGAAGTGGTAAATATAAAGCTGTCTTAAGTCTTTGGACTTCAGTGTTTTCATTTTGAAGTATAACTTTGTACAAATGTTCTAATTATTTAAGCTTGCTTTATGCTTTTTAGAAAGCTCTCAGTTTCCAAGATATAGAGGCATTGTATGTATTGACTGATGGAAAGCCAGATACCAGTTGCAATCTGATTTTGAAAGAAATTGAAAGACTGAGAAAGCAACAAGATATTAAAATCCACACCATTTCTTTTAGCCGTGCAGACAGGTATGTGACACACAGCAAGAACAACAAAGCAATCATTAAAATGATTAGTTTATTTATTGTCAGAGGGCTGCATTCTCAGAGCGTGCCATATGCTCAGTTCACTGAACAACAGGACTGAGCTAGGTGTTCATACAGGTGGGAGCTGGGCAGGCTGTTCTGACACTGCTGATTTCCACGTGGCCTATGTCTCCCACAGTCAGTTTAGATCAGCTGTCCTGGTTCTGTCCACTCCCAACTTTTTGTGCCCCCGCAGCCCCCCTCACTGATAGGACAGTAAGGAGAAGCTGAGAAACTAAAATGTCCTTGGCTCTGTACAGCACTGCTCAGCGACAACTAAAACATTGGTGAGATATCAACATTGTTTTATTCCCAAAGCCAAAGCATAGCATTGTACCGGACACTGTGAAAGGGGGAAAAGAAAACACCTCCGTCCCAGCTGAAATCAGGACAGGAATTTCTAGAAATTATTTTTCTATTGTTGCTTTCAGAGAAATAATTTTCGTAAGTAACTTACTACTTTGTTGTTAACAGAGAAGCTAATGAATTTCTGAAGAAGCTTGCCTCCCAGACAGGAGGACGCTACCACTGCAGTTTTGGAGATGTGGATGGACAATTAGCAGCACATCGAATGTTAACAGAAGGGTTCAATGATGAGGATGTATGTTAAATGGTTTGGTTCTTGTTGGGTTTGGTTTTGTTTCATTCTGACTTAGTTCTTCATCTGTAGTCAAACTGCATTTAAAAAAGAAAAATCATTAGAAGAATAAGTACAGGACTCCTAAGATACTTCATTCTGAAACCAAAAGGTGAAATCTTAATATTTGGCTTTGCCTGTCTGCTTGCTGCCTTGACCAGGTGACCAAACCTTTGAAATAAGTACATAATGCAATATATTCTTTGAAAGAGAAGCAGAAAACATCCTGTATCTGGACACTGTTTTTAGGCTAACGTTAGCCTTTACTGTGTCCTTTAACCCTCACCATCTTCGATTTAATTTGTCACTGTAAAATCTTAAAACAATGTTTAGCACATTAATGCTATATAAAAAGACCTCAGTTATTGCCACAGCAGAAAAGTTTTTTAGTGAACAGAATCATATTCAATCCAGAGTTGCTGTGCTCTCCACTTGTAATTCTAAGGCCTCCCCAACGATATAGGGAGATACAGAGCTTTGGTTCAGTTAATTAATTTGGTAGAAATTGAAAATAATAAGTAGATGCATGTTAGAGTATTTTAATTCTGTTTTTAGGATCCAGTTTTCCCACACTTTGAAGGAGATGATTTAAAGAAACTTACTGAAGAAGTAGCAAAAGCTAGAGGTTTTTTAAAGCAGGCAAAATCTTTGAGGTGAGTATCAAGGATCTTTCAATAATTACTTTTTGTTTCATGAGGTAAAGATGAGAATATCTGACTTTGTGTCTGCTACTTGCAAAAGAATTGCTGTTTCTTCCTTGTTCTACCAATTTTAGTTTTTTTGAGGCTTGGAAAATGGCATGCAAATGAGTTGTCTGCTTTGGATGCTTTATGGTCTGCTTTTAGCTACCATCACAGTAAAAGATCTGAGCAGATTCTAACAATGTATTAAACTTCAAAGCTATCGTTTTCTCTCAGTTGTGGTCCCTTCAACATTTATATCAAAGAGAAATTACATTAAGTTGTTCTTGCTGAATTCTGTCATCTGCCAAGTCATTACATTTCTCTTTGTATAGATTATAAAAAATAAAATGTCCTTTTTAGCACCTCTTCCTTCATTCTGACCTCTTACTCTGAAATGCACTTGATTTTTATTTTGCAAAATCTGCATGGGCTCCTTCTATCCTACCTCACCCTAATTTCTGTAACTGCACCATCATCTATTCACTGTCTGCTAGAATTACATTGTCACATGGAATAATGTGAGATCATCTGTTCTGAAACAATCTCATCTCAAGCTATCTGCTTTTCAAGTTACCATCCATCTCCCTTTTTCTTTGCCTCTAAAGACCTGTAAAGTTTCAACCAGCCTTTTCCCGGGAGAATTACCTAAGCCTTCCTCTTCATTCTTCTTATGTGTCCTGATTTACAAAAGGACTTGACAAAATCATTCTCCTCTCAAAGTTCTTATCTCAGTCTTTTTCTGCTTTTCTAAATAGTATGACTCTTAATCTTTTTCCTTTTCCCTTCAGGTCTTGGCCCTACCAGATTTTGTCACGTCTTCCCTTCTTTCCTTCTTTCCTGTAACTTTCAATTACCTTATCTCCCTGCATGTTCAGGTTTTGTCTCCCTTTATTTTCCCTTCCTTATGCATCCTCCTTTGACATGAAGTTTCTTTTTCCTTTTTCTGTTAACAGTTATGTAATTGGTGACAGTACAGTGTGATGCCAAGCAGAGGTATTCTAGTAGACTCCACATGAGCTAAGTCGGTTTCTGGGAGCAGTATTGCTGTGTGAGCACTGCACGCCCCCTGTAGCTCAGTCGACTGAATTGGCTCAGGCGGTGCACTATTCCCTGCTGCTTCTCTACCATTCAGAGTTTGGTTTGATACCTGCCTAGAACCAGGAGGAAGGACAGTAAAGTTGTATCAGTCCCTTATGTTCCTTCATTTATGCTCCTGCCAGCCCAGAATCAGAAAGCACTGTTTTGTTAGTAATAGCGGGCAGAAGTGCTTGTAAGGAGCTTCAGAATACATTGTACCTCTGCAATAAAAAGACATGTCACACAAAGACACAGCTAAGCAGTCTTACAAAGCTATTATATATCTTCATGAAAAGCTGCTGTGATTGTTTGTGGTTTTTTTTTCTTTCAAACAGATCATTACTACAAAAATGAATATAAACCAAAAGGACAATTCTGCCTTTAAAAACAGTGCTCAGGTAAATAGTCACCACAAATAGATCGTAGTTCATACATAGCTTAAATATTTCAGTATAAGGATAACATTTCATAAGTTTAGTGTAAAGAGTATTAAGTTCCAGGAGTGACATTTTCCAAAGCTGAAAACATTGTAATGATTTTAGGGCTTAGCGGAGCTAGTTCTACCATCTAAGCTAATACACACAAAGAACAGTTCAAAGAGAACTACGTTGTTTGGAGTGAAAGGAGCTAGGCAGACGTGTATTGGGAGTGGTTTAGTTTCTTCTAAGAGAAAACAGCTAAGCACATGAGAGAGTACCACATGTAGAGACTGTAATAAAAAAAAATGCTACATGGGCACCATGATTTGTTAGTTAAGTGTGCAAAACTAAGTGGAAAAAGACCCTATTAACAGTAAAGACAGCCTCAGCAAGCACTGGACTGTTTTTACATGATAGTGGGAGAGGCAGCTGGACAAACCAAACCTCTCACAGAGCCAACCTGCTACTTTTTAATTAGCAAATTAAAAAAATACAGGAAAAGAGAAATTGCTGGGTATGAACGCAACAATGCTTTCTCAGAGTTAAACAAGAAAGGCAGGAGCTGACCAGCGTTTGTCACAGAGCTGTTTGAGGGGAAAAGCAAACAGGGAGACAACTACAGAGAACTAGAGAACTCAGGCCTGCCAAGATGTTCATCGAGGACTGGGTGAGGCAGATATATAGTGAGACTGTTTAAAATCCTTGTTTCTACAGCTGTAGTTTGTATTTTCGTTTACAAACATTGCCCACTCATTCAAAGAGAAGGAAAAAAATCCAGTCAGACCTGCTGCTTCACAGAAAATAAAACCTGGAGCATCGTAAAATATGAGCAGATTTCAGAGTATAAGGGCTGACCACTAAAGAGGGATGCTTGAAGAGGAAACAGGATAACCATCCTGTTGTAGCAAGAAAGTTGTTACAGGCATGTAGAGACAGAGGCAATTGTTTCACAACCATCTCTGTCTTTCAGCCTTCCAAAGTAAACTACTGATTGTAAAGCGTATAGGAAAACATTCCTGTTAATGTACTTCAGAAAGTACATAACACTGTAGCACAGTTGAACACATAAGTAAGGAAAATTGAAAGTTATTCAAGTTATAGTTTTTCCAGTATCATTTTTTCAGTTGTAATGATGAGTCTATGTGGTTTATATGTTTTGATGTATTTAAAATACTGTTCATGTGCTTGACTTGTAGGACTAAGTTTTAGACCAACAAAGGATGCTGAAGATGTTTGGAGTGTTACCACTGGCCTGCTTCTCTACATACAGCTTCCAGCCTCAAGCAGAAAGAGGGAAGGATGTACTCTTTTTTGTCTCTAAACTTCTGGCAGAGGAGAACTTACAGATGATAAGTGATGCTAACTTACTGCACTTGCAGGTTTTGCAGGACTCAAGTAAATCAAGCCTTGAAACTCTCCAAAGTCTAAACATAAGCAGAGGATAGTTTTCAATGTAATTTATACAAATTTTAGAGAATGTAGTGAATTTATAATGTTACTGGTAATTGTACAGGAATTGAACTCTCATTTCTCCTGAGGCTGGGAAAAATTATTTCAGTGTATCATAGTAATAATTGCTTCAATCAGTTGATAATATGTCAAAGATGTCTTTTTGGCAGTTGGTTTGAGACTTCTTTGCTGATGCCCTTACCACTAAGAGATGTGACAGATGGCTGTGATACTAGAAAGAGAATTCTTTACTCCAATTTTGATTTGAAAGTCCAAGAAATAACCTTAGAGCAGAAAACAAAGCTTGGAATGAATGTTTTTGCCAAAAGAAGTTTGCTAATAATTATTTTTACTCTTTTCATTTTTTGTTGGCGGTAGAGAAGAATTTAGAGTGGATGATTCAGAAATCATCAGACATGCAAATAAGTAATACCTTGATACTGATAAAGCCTGGTTATGTTTGTATAACCAGACACTGCCAGTCTTCGAAGCAGTTCTGTTAAATTCTTAAGTGTTTCCTGTCATAGAAAGATTAAAAATGTTTGCCAGGACTCTATAAGAAAATCTAGTCTGAGCTAACTGCAGAGTTGAGGCACATATTTTTGCAGTTTATTTATGAAGTATATATTTTTGTAATGAGGAACCCAGTGATGATAGTTGATTAGCATTTTGTAAGTGTTTACGATTGTCTTTCAGAGGGCTAGGAATTCATCTCATGTTATCAATATATGTAATTTTAATGAAAATTGGTCCAGACTGCAAGATGCAGATGCTTGGTCTGAGTTTATTCAGGAGCCATTTATATCTCCTGAGTGCCAGCTGATGGGAATGATTCAATACTTTGATATGGGAGATAGGTTTTTTCTTTTTTTTTTTCTTTTCCTCCATCTATTTTATCTCCATAAAGAATTAAAACTTTTTTCTGTCATAAAAGTCTTAGTGTTGTATGCTCTGCACCAGCTTTCCTGCCTTCCATGTTAGTACCAGTCTACTGTGGAAGACTGCTGTTAAAAAGGTGCATTGTGCTAAGCATCATTTTCTCTGATTTTTAGCTGTATATTTTAGTATATTCCTATATTTTATATGTTAGTATGTTTGTAACTGCTAAGATGCTTTGATACGAAAATCTTAATTGTAAATCAATAGGATTAATTGCATTTTTATTGGATGTATGTAAATAATAGATGGTAATATTGCCAAAAGGAGTGGATTTGTTAAAACAGTAAATCCAGGTAGAAGATGAGGTGTCTCTATTGCCAAAAAGAGATGCTTATTTATTGCCAGATTTAAGAAATGTCACAATGCTATAGTGTATATTCTGATATTCTTACAGAGGTCCTTTAAAAGGTAATATACTTGTGCAGGTGAATTAAATGATATTATAGACTCTGTATGAAATAAAATAGTAACGTACATCACAAATCTTGCAAATGTGGGTAAGAATCAAAGCATTTCAGTGTGTTGTGTTAGACTGCACTCAGGCACACCTCCCATTTACAGCTTTTTTTTTCTGTATGGCATTTGGTTTTCATAGATTTTACTCATTCAAAGCAACTCATTTTACATGGTGTCTCATAGGCTGATCACCAACGGATCTGTGTAATCCTAAATTCACTTCAACATACACTAACACTCATCAATCACTTGTTTGCATTGGTTTAGACTGCTCATACGTTCATAGCTCTTTTTCTCTTGAGCATGCTCCCAGGTTCAGACTGGAGGCTTAAATAGTGTTAGGATTTCAGGAGTTTTCTCCTTGCTGGGGGTGTAAGATAAGAGTTTCTAAGTCTCCTGTTCAAGAAAAACACGTTGGAAAAGGAAGGAATAAATGTTTACATTAGAAATTGTGTAGCTACAGTCGGTTGTAGAAGAGTTGGGTGTTGCAGTATTTAGCCGTTGTAACCCATCCTTCTTCTTTTGTAAGACTTTTCAGGCTGTCCAGCCTCTTAGCATGCTTCTGAGCCCTTGTTTTGCAGGTTGATCAGTCCTGCTGCCTACTTAGAGCAGCTCAATCCTTTAAAATACAGTTTGTCTCCTGCCTCCTACTTACCTATTTGCAGTACATCAAGCTGAAGAAGAGTAGCCATACCTTCAGGTTACCAGAATCTTCAGACTCTCCATAAGAACTTTTTATTCTTTATTGTATAGAAGGAATTTAAGGTCAAGTGGTGTAAATTTTTAAGTGATCATTTAAAACTAAAAATCAAATAACAGTTGGTTTTAATATACTTTGATTACACTAAATTTTGTAATGTTTCACATCTAAAGACTAGTATCTGAACCTAAAGGAAGTGATGTGAAAACCTGGAAAATTGTGGTATGAAAGCAAGTACTAGAAAAACCAGATTAGAAAATAACTCCATGGAACTTAGAAAAGAGCAGCATGTATCAAATGACAGGAACATAGTCATGAAAATATTTCTGGTAAAATCAAGTATGCAATTTGGAAGAGTGAAGATGAGGAACCTCTTAGATGAAAGACTACTGAGTGGTATCTCAATATACATCTCAAGACTTCCACCTTGTATTTAAAGAAAGGTGTTATCCCAAGCACTAATCTTTAAGAGTTGTACCTTTTTCCTTCATTACCTCTCAGCCAAATGAAACAAACTATTGCTTCTGAGTTTTCGCAAGCTGCTGTATCCAGGCTGTTTCTAAACTGTTCTTTCTAGCTCAGACAGGAGCACCTCTTCACTTTAGTTTTACTTGGGAACCAACAGCACTACAGCTCATAAAAATAAGCAGCCAAAGTGGCTTATCTCATGATTCAAGATTTGGTATACCAAAGCAATGAGCAATTTACTCCGGTCCTTTAATGTTAGTCTCTCGGTCTTTCCGTCTTTCAGGCCCTGGTTGCTTTGTAAAGTCACAGAGGGAGGCTGTGTATGTCTCCTAGCTCCCTGGCCTGGATGTATACCATCACTTTGTGCTGATTTCATGCTGGGAGAAGATTGAGACAGGTGTTACATCCTCATACCTCATTCCCACAAAGAACATTAGTCACATGAACCCAACCAAAGTCAGCCATGGATCATATAAACAAGACAGCAATTTACAGCACCAGTTACAGCCACAAACATGCAGCTTCCTGGCTCACCCCTGACACCCACAATAAGCCTTTCCCACACTGTAGGCCCTCCTTTGGCTAGCTATCCTCTTTGCTCATCACAGCTTCTGATATGATTACAGTAAAAGAAAATGAGATGGAAAGAAAAAACAGTGAGGTTCTCAGACAGCTCTTGTAGCTGGCTGGACTTCTGAGGCTGTCCCCTGGTGAGAAGACAATTTCCCCAGTTCCTCATTCTCAGATGTATTAGGGTATGGACAGTCAAGATCAGATCTGCGTCTGGTTTCAATATAGTGCCCCATGCTCATCTTAAAATGCTGTTCTCCCTTGACTCAGGTATGTTACCTCCTCTTTCTCCCTTCTGTCTCTTCAGTTGTTTTCAGAACATGGCCTAAGGAAGACCACCACCTTTAACTTTTTTATAATTATATTAAGCTCTCCTTCCTCTAGACAGTCTCAATAACTGTTTTATGTGAACAACTCACATGCCTACTTCAGTCTTTCATGACTCACTCCCGTGTTCTTGCTTTAGCTTGGACATTTCTAGCTCAACATAGCTTTAAGTGAGAGCTTCATCTCTTAAGCTTTTCTGCTATTCTTCTGCCCTCGGGCACTCCAGAACGTACAGTGCTGCCTATGACTCAAGTCAAACATCCAGCTGTCATGCTACCTCAGGCTTCTGTCTAATTCTTCACGCTTAGGTCACATCTCTGTTAAAGGTTCCTTTCTGTATAGTAACTTCCACGCAATTAAAAACCCTCATTTGGGTTCCTGTTACTTCACAGCCAGAGCACTGCTCCCTTCCTGCAGCCTGAAAATGCAGTCCTGCCTTGCTCACAGCTAACTGGCGTGTTCCTGCTAAAATGGTCTTCATGTCATGTTGCTCTCTCTTTATATCCTTCTGATGACTTCTCATCCTCAGTTACATTAAAAATATTCTATTACTTCCACTTTGCCAGCTTTCCTAGTTGTTGATATCTGCCATTCCAGATGGTGGATGGATCACAAATGGTGAACTGAACACTGTAGTAAACACATTGCTTTATATGTAGCTTTGTGTTACGTACTCAGAAATGTGATATAAAAAAATAGTGGCCTGAGAGATGACTCCTCCAAAGGAAGACAGTTTGGCAGCAGGCTCAAAAACCAAAATGCCTAGACCTCAAGGTAGAATACAGTTATTTGCTCATTCTCTCTAGACTAGCCTCTGTTTCTAATGTGCCTTTACAGTGACCTATTACATTACTTCCCCTTTACCTTTGATGTCAAAAAGCCCAGGGGTGGGCTGAAAAATTGTGCACTACAAAGACAATAAACTATGTATCCTTCTTTTAACAATATGTATCCTTTTAACAATACAACACACTGCACTGACCTGGGAACAGGTGCTCTTGTATCCTGGAGACATGCACTATCTTGTCTCATTCCGGCCCTGAATTCTACTCACTCCCTTCAGATATATCAGTAGACATCAGCGTATGATTTAAAACCAGCTTGTGTAAGGTTACTAGATTCCTCTGTGAAACAGTGCATTTACATTTCAACATTGCTTTACAGTCTGGATGTGTGTAATGTTATGATAAACCATCATGACACTTCAGAAATGTGGACTGTCTCTGTAGACAAACCAGCAAACTTTCTGACACCTTCCTGTTGTGTTCCTTCCTGTTGTACTTTATGCAGTCATCTCCTGGAAGTGCTGACTGTTTTGCTTATTTCTGTCTGCCTACATGAACTGTGGTTATACGAGAAAAGGTAGACATTCTGTATGAGTTGTCATTCAAGAGCAGAAGTATTAATGCAGCAGTATTTCTCATCAAAACTTTAGCTTATGCTTCTTTCAAAAAGACTTAGCAAGATGTATTGAATAAAATACAGCCACCTCTCTTCTTCATTAAGATGTGAAAATATGAGTAACAGTGAAGTACAAAATACCAGTGCTGAAAACTTTTTTGAGGTGTCCCTTCTGGCCCAGGTGGAACCCAAAATCAAATTAAAGCACTCCTGGTTGATTTTCACTGAGCAGTGCTGACCAGCTGCTTTGACTTGGGGAGGAGTTCCTTTGTAGTCCAGGAATGGATGGAATAACCACTGTCTTTCTCAGATAAAATGGTAAAATCTATCAGTGCTGTGGCCAGCTCAACAGAGAGAATTCTGTATTCCTGAGGATTTTGCTCTGATCTGGGTTTGTCACTTGTTTTGCAGTCTGAGAGGTGCAAATTAACTTGACAGGTAAGATTCTAATGCAGACTATGAGGACTGAAACGCATATGAATGATGCTAACATGTATCTGCTGAGGCGTCAGTCAGTGTTCTTGTGAACACGTGACCATTGCATTGCATTTAAATTGCACAGTCACCTATGAACTTGAAGTATTTCTTACATGCCAACATTTAAAATTGAAGTAATTTATATTTAGTTTGGGGAATGTTTTTTTTAGCATCTTAATTACTGCTTTGATGCCCAATTTCAGACACACCCATTTTAAAACGTTGGCTTTGGTTTCTCATTGTTGAATTTGCAAAAGGATGTGTGTTTTAAAGGTACTTTAAAATCTTAGGATCAGAGATCTTTTATAATTATTAATCATTTAATTCATTATTAATTTTAAATGCATTATTTAAGAGTAAATTTCATTTTCCTGTTCTATTTTGGACCAGTTAGTTTCCTGCCTGTACTCATCTTGGAAGTGGAAGAACAACCCTTGTGCCTACTTTGCAAATACGAAATTGGATTGAAGATGAAGATAGAAAAATTGGGATGAAAGGGCTAAGTACCGTTGCCAAACAAGATTTTTCTTTCTTCTCTGTATCCAAATTTAGATTCAAAACTGTAGGTGGAAGGGAAAAGTACTTCATTTCAATCTGCTGTTAGTTGAGAGGTATCCTACAAAAGTTTCATGCAACCCTGACAGAGATTTGTTTTCAAACATTGACTTTCTTCCCAGTTTTTCTTAAGAACCTTTTTCTCTGTGCTTTTTGAAAACCTCGGGTGAGACATTTTAGTAACCTAGCACAATTCATCTGCATAATGATGTTACATAGTGTATTTGTGTTGTCCTGTATCTTAGCAGTACTTCTACAAGGTAACAGTAAGATGTTTGGAAGGATTGGATGTGGAGAAAATATTTTTTTTTTCCTGAAAAGGAATGTAAATTATGTACAAAGTAGGCCCTGCCCTTTTTTGGCTCCCAGCCCAGCAACAAGCTACAAAGGAGCAGGAATAACAAAGGACCTGAGCACACGTGAACATCTTTGGGAGTACCTGATGCCCTCCTGTTACTAACTGTCCAGCAAGAGAAGTGTCATCATCTTACTTGGACGGAAGTGCGGGGAGAACGCTGACATCCAGGTTACCACCAAAGGTACTTACTATTTCTCTAGCTACTTTTAGAAGTCTGAAATGTTTGAATCTAACTTTCTATGGGGAAGTTGTTTCTGCATTTCTAAATTTGAAACGGCAGTAGAGGAGCAAAGAAGGACTCACCCCACACGCACTGCGTAAGAGGTAACCGTGCATAATACGCAGAAAGCATGGGTAAGCTCCTGTAAAAATCTACAGAAACAAGGACATTACCAATTCTGAAAATTTTTTTTCTTATATTCAATTGTATATATTGAAAATTTGATAATTTTCTAGTTCATCTGAAGCTGGTGCATGTACAAATTCTGTTAGTGCTTTTTAAGGAGATTTCTAGCAAAATCTTCAAACTTGTGAGATACAATGCTTTTTGATACAATCTACAGCTAACTTAAAATATGAGGAGGTACTAATGGCAGGTGTCAGCATTCAAATATATGCCATTTAACAATATGTTTTTTAATGGCATATATAATAGGCTTGACTTCAGTTGTCCTTACTGTCTACAGAAAAGTGAATATTTTTAATGGAAGACAAAGTGAAAGAATTTTGTATGTCTTAGAGCTGCTGCACAGCATGATTTAGAGATGCAAAATTTATTTTCCTTAACATGAGAAGCCTACCTGTTTTATTAGTTCTCATTTAAATTTTGTTTGGAAGTATGGATTATTTCTCATTTTTTAAGTATCAGGATATTTTTCAACCTAAGGAGCTCAAATTTCCATTGTTATGCTATTCATTTCATTGAATTTAGTGAGCTGACATTGATGTTGAAACAGTATAGCAGTGTGGAAACTCTACTACTTATTTCCCTGTGTCTGAAATCAGAAAAACAGAGCAGAAAAATCATCAAAAACAAAATTATGAAAACTAAGTAATGACAAAAAAGTCTGGAACTGCGTACTGTGGGATGCATTTTCTGTTGTTTTTCTAATATTTTTTTTCACCCTGGAAGTGATGTAGCAGTCAGTTACCAATCATGGCCAGTTCTGCATAATCTCTGCTGAACCCTGGTGTGAATGACTGAGAGCAAAACCTACTCCCAGCTGCTGTAAGGTGCCTGTAAATACTCCTGCAGAGTGTGTGGGGATATTGCTATCTGGACCCACTCCCAACTATGAGAGAACCATAATAATCTGCATGAATTGGGTCCATATGCTTAAACCAGAGTGGCAGGCACCCAGCTTGCCTCCCACTTTACAAGGACTTAATTTGATTGGTTTTAGGTGAATGTGCTCTGGATTTCTATCTGGGGACATAAGAGCCTAGATCCTAAGGTGTGAAGGCCATGCACGGAGTGGAGACAAGAGGGGCTGTCTGTGTGGGAAAATTAACTGCACTGATTTCTAATGAGTGTATCATGATTTGGATTACCAGTCATTTTAATTGCAGAATAGGAGTACATATCTAAAGAGAGGCAATTACTGTAGAATAAACTCACTTTTCACCCAGAAGAAAGTGTACAGGCAGTTAACTCCTGTGGGATTGCATATCATAGGATGATGCTCTAATCAGTCTTCCCAAGCCAATAAACCACAGAACGGTGGCTTACCCATTCTGTTCCTTGTTGGTCTAGCTGTATATGAATGACCTGATGAAAAACATATCAACAAAAATTGTTACTGGACAGAAAATTAAACGTTTATGTAACCAAAAAAAGTTTTAGATGGCAATGAATTTTTGTTTTTACTGAAGAACTGTGACCCAAATAGGAAATAAAGTAGATTTGAAAAGCAGAGTCAAATCATTTCTCATATTCCTTTTCTAACTTTTTTTCCTGACTATTATGCTAACATCTGTTTGACATTAATATATCAAAAGTCAGTGAGTATTTGAGGATATAGTATTTGATATACCAAGCACTGAAAAATGTAATCATACCTGTTAAGGTCAGGTAACTATAATATCTCTAAAGTCCTATGATTTTTCTTCATTTCTATATAACATGGAACTTGTAGGTAAGAGGAAAAGACTATATTGGAATTTAAAAGTATTTAGATTCATTAGATTTTACATATACTGACACCAAAATTATGAGTTTATGTAATTTAAGCATGTTAAGATAATAAAATATATATAAATAAAAATAGTATAGTCTTGAAAGGAGCATGGTAACATGAAACTTACTGAAATTGTCTAGATCCCAGGGTACTATGCAGGAATTTTCAAGAGACGTTTTATCTTGCAGTCGTGATGCAAGAAGGATCTGCAGAGGAATTCCACAGAGACTTCATATGTGAGAGCAAACTAACTGAGCACACCAGACCACTGTTTAAAAGCAGAAAGACAGTAGTGACAGGAGGTGGAGGCTACCTGGGATACAATCTTGGATGTGCTCTTGTCAAGGCAGGAGTTGCTGTTGTTCTATTTGATGTACGAAAACCTAAATGGGAAATTCCAAATGGAGCAGACTTTTTCGAGGTATGTCAAAATTGCGTATTTAACAGCAGCGAAATAAAGCTGTACCACTTCTAGGCACATTAGCAAGTTTTCCTCTTAGGAATTTTTGGTGAAAGCTCTTCTGTAAATGTTTTTAAGGACAGTATGAAGTCGTTTTAAGAAGTTCTTGCATGCATAAGTAACCGATTAAGAGAGAGCAAGCAGGAGGAGTCCAAGTGGTCAGTTCTCTCACTGTCACTGATGAAGTTCTGAAGAGTCTTGTTTTGGGATGTGCCATTCAACACATTCATACTTACTTAGATGAACAATGAAATGACAAAGTTTACTGCTCAAGCAAGTTATTTGGAGTAAAAATGTGGGAGCAGGACAGGGAAGTAATGATCACATACATAGCATAACTCCAATACAAAGAATGATTAAGGAAACTAGGACTTTCCAGACCAGTAAAGAGGTGACTTGAGAGTGGAAGAGATCTTCAAACTGTGAGAGACATGGAAAGGCATAGAGATTGACTGTTCACTGTTCTTTCCAGTACAAGAAAGAGGGGTCTTTAAATGAAATGAGGAGTCAGTTCAGTATAAACAAAAAGAGGTTGTTTTATCATGCAGTGGGAAAAATGTGTGTGCAAAGCCTTGCCAAAAGTGTATTTTCATTGGCAATTGCTAAATAGGTAAGTTGACTTAGACTCAAGAAATCTTCTGACTAAAAATCCATGGGGGTGGAAGAGTATTCTGGAGTAAAGTGTCACACAAGCTTGTGCTGTTCCTGCTCTTCCTAGGGCACCCATTTATGAACGCTGATTCCTTTTGATTCCTAACAATTCAAGAAATTTATTTATTATGTCTGCAAAAAAGGGAGAACAAAAGAGACCTCAGATATTTAATGGTTCACAGCTATCTGTGGAGGACAGCATCCCCTGCTACTCCTTGATGTAGGGTCTCCACCCACTCAGATTTGGGAATCTGAATGTGCAGCAATTTGTTCATGCTTCTGTCATCTTACACAAGTTCTAGCTAGACAGAGTATCATCCAGCTGATCTGGACTGACTGTTTAGAACTCTTGAACACCATCACTAGAACTAGGAAGTTGATGGCAAAGCTGAAAGTGATCACAGCATTCTTGTCCAGCTGTGTCAACATTTGATTGAAGGTAGGAAGTTTAAGTCAGCCATGCTTGTGCAACACTTTTGCAAACTCAGGACAAAAAAAAATTGAGTTAAAGAGAGATTAGATGATATTCCCCCCAGCAATGTCCTTCATTATTACTCTATCAGTTTCATCATGGTAAGTCAAAGAATATCTAATACTTTAAAATCGTGTAATTTGTAAAAGAAGTGCATTATGTTTTTATTGAAATCTCTGTGTACATGGACGTAGTACTACCTATGTACTATGTTCTTCATATAGTACTACCCATTATACAAAATTGCAATTTCATGTTCTATGCACAGCATAGCATTTGATACTAGACACTGTGTGTGTGTGTCTATTTAAACAGTACAGTATTGTGTCATAATGTGATTGTATAACCACACTAACTTACATTAATACAATTTTAAATGCATATAGTGTATACTCTTCAGTTTTAATCTTGTACAAAACTGTAATTAAATTTGTCTTTCCAAGCACTTAAAATAAAACTTTGATAGGCAAAGAGACATTTGTCCACATGGCACAAGCTGGATCTTAAGGTGTGATTGCCAGCAGAAAAGGAGTCTTCTTGTTTGGTGATTCCTTGACAAAAAGCTGAACTCTCCTTGCTAAGATTTATCATCATTTGGGCTTGATTCTCCGGCTCTCAAGCATATGCTGCTCCCAGTCAAGTCAAACAAGTTTTGCCACCCTGCAGGACTAAGTGTGAAAATATGTGTTGTAATTGAGGCCGTCAAAAGTCATAATTGTTTTGCAATACAATACTAACAAAATTCTTAGTCATGAATTTTTCTCCATGTTTGTACTGTTTTATTTAATATTAGTTGAGTATTGTAAAGAACAGAATGGAATGACTTTAAATGTTTGTTAACAGCCACAGTGAATACTGATTGCATGGAGAATGCAATGAGCTCTATCAGTCAAAATCCATTTTTTTCTCATCTTACAGGGTGATGTGAGGGATTATGAAGCAGTGCTCAAAGCTTGTGAAGGGGCTGACTGTGTTTTTCATGTGGCTGCTTGTGGAATGTCAGGATTAGAACAAGCAAGTACAATTTTCCTAATGTCTTTTCTCTTTGTTCTTGTGAAAGAAAATATCTGTGTATATACAGCAGTTAGAGAATATGATTAAATGGTATTTAGGTGAGACAGAAGTTGGTTATAAAGGTCAAGTCATCCATGCAGGAAACAAGGGAGGTGTTCCTTAAGCAACAAATGTCAAAGCATGAAACTAATGTACTACTCAGACAAAAACATGATTAAAAATGAGAACTGCTAGAAATCATTGTATGTCAGAAGTACAGAGAACTGTAACATATACATAGAAAAAAAGGCCACAGCTCTTCTAGGTCTATCAGTTGCAACAATTGCATTGTCAATTTGACTTGGTAAATTAATTAGATTTTTTGCAAACTTTTTTTATAGCTTCAAAAGAAAGAACAGATTGAATCCATAAATGTCGGTGGCACAAAAATCATAATTGATGGTAGGTACCTAGACTTTCTTTCTTTCTTTGCATCTGACCCAAACCAACTGAATTCCAAAAGCTTCTAATTGGGTATTTCCTGTGTTGATTTGGCAGTTAAAAGAGGCACTTCCATTCTTATTCTGAGTATGATATAAAACTAGGTGTGCAGAACAGGACCCTGATGGGAAGATACCTGAAGCAGCTTTAAAATATTTCACCCCTCTAATAAAGAAAATTAACTTTTTAGATGGAATGAAACTCAGGTCCCATTAAAACAGGTAGGAGATTTGCCACTGGTTTGGACTGGAGATTAGTTTTCAATCTGGACTTCATTACATGGCAGACCAACTTAAATTCTTCTCCATGTAATGGTTATCTTTTTCCTTCACTATGTGAAGAAAAAGAATTATCATCTTTCTTCATGGATACTAAACTTTGTTGTGTTGTAAACATTTAGGTGCCGTAGATGTCCTAAGTATATTTAGCTATTATGTTACCATATTAATATAGCTATCCTTGTTGACCCCTATTTAAATCTGACCCCTTTCTATTACATACTGATTTTTAACTAATATCTCAGACAAACCTCAGCAGATTTCCTTGAGTATCATAAATTCCACTACTTTCTCTTTGCTTTTTCATCAAAATCCAAATGACAAAAAAAAAAAAAATCAAAAGAAAAATGGCCACAGCAGTTTTAATTTAGACCCATTTCCATGCTGCCTGGAGATTATTGTGGATTATTGCTGAAGAAAGACAGAACAATTAAAGTGAGGTGGTAGGTGAGTAAAGGCCTAAATTTGCTAGAGCGCAAAGGTTGCTACATATTCCTTTCTTACTCCAACACTTGAACCCACAGAAACGTGCTGTCATATTCCTCTAGGCTCCCAACAATGCAAGAATCTGGGAGGAGTGCGAACCTTGAGGCTCCTTGTTAATCTACATTTTAATAGCACATTTTATTATTGTATTTTTTTCCAAATATCTACAGCAAAGTAATTAGTTTTATTATTTTCAAAGTGAGGCCAGTGAGTCAACTGCTGTGTATATGCCAAAAATCATAACATTGTAAATATTAATTAACTTAAATTTTAGAAGCATTGCTAAATCAAAAGGAAACTCATGTTATTGAAGTTTGTTCTGACATCTATGCAGCAGAATTTAGACATCTTACTCTCAGCTGGAATCCATAATTAAGACTTTGTGTTGGAAATATTACCAGTTTCATTTGTATTTAGCGTGCTACTGATTAACCATTGACAATGTTTGTTTCTTGCTAACATTTGTTAGCCATTTGTCACTTACAAACAGATTGACAGAGAGTTTTGTCACACACACTGGAGAGCTAATATATTTTCTTATATGACTACTGACCTGCACAGATATCCATGAAACTGTGGTACAAGAAGCAGAACTGCTTGCTACTCACTGCAGGACAAAAATAACGGTCTGCAGACAGGCTGCTGTCCACAGTACTACTCCTGCAAAGAAGGAGATGGCTTTCAGTGCTGTTAGATCACAAGAAGTGTTCATACTCATCTCCTTTTTTACTTGGAATGTGTTTTAAGAAATGATTTTAAAGTAAAGGTGGATTTTTTTCCCTGCCAAGAGATGTCCTCTGTCCAGCTGATGACTATGGTCTAGTGGAGATGTGATGGTTGTGAATGCATAAAACATTTAGTGAGCTCAATTTGTAATATTTAAACAGCAAATATTTGAGATAAAAAATTCCAGCTGAATAAAAGATACTATTATTTTAAATAAGTTAATGTTCAAAAAACAACTACCGTTTCTGTAGTGTAATGCTTGTTTTCAAAAAGTTTTCCAGTTCATATGTTGTTTCTCAGTCTTTATTTTGCTATAAAGAATATATTTTTTACACCATCATAGTCTGCAAACAAAGAAATATCCCAAGACTGATATATACCAGTACAGTGAATGTGGTATTTGGAGGGAATCCTATTGAAGAAGGCGATGAAGAAACTGTGCCATATTTTCCACTGGAAAAGGTACTTCACTTATGTGATGGTGTGTCATTTACCGTACTCTAAAGAGTAGATTGTGTGAAGGTTGGTATGGAAGCAGAACCTATAGCAGAACTATAGCTGAGATTAAATTCTAGGAAATTATTTTTCATTAATAAAAATTGACCCATGATCAATGAAGAGATATTCAAATCATTGTTACTTCAATATGCTATAACTAGCCAGATTGGGGATGTTAAAATACCTAAAATGACTCAGGAAAGTGGGATCTGACATTTCACAGGAAGCTTTTTAGAGGAAGGGCTCTCAGGGAACCATCTGCTCTGTAAACATTGAATATTAAGGCCTCCATGAGCCTTTGCACTGAAGAGTATTGTTGAATATCAAATTCCACATCTTTATGCACACTCATTTTGCTGCTTTGAAGTTTCCAAACCTTGCTTTCTTGCTGCTTTCTTACATCACCTCAGGGTTGCTCTGAAATACTGTTTACTTCTTTACAATGATCTTTTAGGGAATGCTGTCCAGCTGAAGTCTGGAGCTCAAATACATTCTGGCCACTCTTGTCATTTGTTCTCCCTTGCTCCCAGCACGCTGCCTGTAGCTAAGAGCTGTAATTTTAGATGGTACATCCTGTGTCCTGGAATCCTAAATAGCACTGACTGCTGTTGACGCCTCCTGAGATTGTTGGAAGCGTCATTTTGTGGAAAGCCTGCACAGAACCTCATACTTCTAATAATGCATTTCAGGAATTTGCACTTAGTTGCATGTACCTGAGCCCTAACTGTATGTTTTCTCTGATGACCATGAAATAGCAAGCAGCAGAGGCAGGTGGTACAGGAAGGAACGTGGAGCAGCTGGGTTAAGCCACCTTACATTTTCTGTGGTGTAACTTTTAGCTGTATTTTTCAGTATAAAGTATGGCAATACAAAATTCAAGAGATTTACAAGTAACCTCCTGGGGATTAATTAATTGCTAAACTAGCATGTGCTGTGACCAGAATCCAATTTAATACACTTAAATACATTTTATTAATAGTAAAGGATATAGTTGGGAGATAATTGTTTAGATAGTTATGAATAGTTATATGAAAATATATGTATGTATAACTACATAAATAGTTTCAATAATGGAAACATTTTTGGGAAGTCTAGTTTTTGCATTTCATATTTAACTTACTGTTTAATATTTTTTTCCTCAATTTCAAAATAAGATTTTATGACCAAACTTACTATCTGGCTTGATACTAATTTTTTTCAGTACATCCAGCACAAAAAGTCACAAGTACTGTCTCTCTGGAGAATATTTTGAACCTTAATAATTTTTATTATCAATAACTTTCTATACATTAAAAAAATAGTGGATGTAAATTTGCTTGGAAGCTAAATTTGTGCAACCAAACTCTAAGTCTAATATGTTTGTTTGTCATAAAGTATACATGTGCCATATCTTCTTGTTATTTTTAGTTTGATTTTGCTCAGCAGACATCTACAGGCTGGCTAGATTTAGATGTTATCGGGTATAAGTATTAAGTCTGCCTTCACAGATAAATTAATGTGATTAAAATGTTGATCATGTTCTGCCTTTCTTTACAGCATTTTAATCACTATTCTAGAACAAAGACAATTGCAGACCAAATGGTTCTTGCTGCTAATGGAACTTTACTAAAAGGTACATCTAAAACATTTGGGTTTTTCATATAATTAGTAGTGCTATTCCATTCTCTGTGTATTGGTTTATCAATAAATAGTATATTTTAAATTAACTGAAATAAACCTACCTTCAGTGGGTGATTCACTTTTGCATGTGCGCACCGAGACAAACAGGAAATTATATGGGACAACAGATGGGAAAAAACACCAAATTTCACCTTACTTCTTCAAATCATTTTAAAACTCTACCAACTTTACAACAGATACAGGATTTGTGTTTTTATTACCCATTCTGTCTATCACTTTGAGCTTCTAAGCACTAATTAGACATTCTTATAATCCCCAAGAGCTTGCTGGCATCTTGCAAGAATAATTGTGGCTTTTTAAACAGATTGGCAACAGCAGGGTTGTGTTGACTTCTCAAGTCCAATGTGTGTGGATAACTGTGACTAAAAATGTATTCTGTATATGGCAAGGAAAATATTTTTCCTTGCTTTTATACACATTTTGTGCTGTTCTTACCAATTTCTTTGAACTGAAATGTAACAAATAAACATTAGGTGAGGATGCAATTTTAGCATCCTTGATTAACTGCTGAGCAAAGTTCCACCACCTGTTAAATCTGCCCACATAAATGGTGGAATTGCGCTTATTCCCGATCTACTCACTGTTTCACATGTAGAGCTTAAAGTATTAATTTTAGTTTAGAATATTCAAACTAATTTGAAAGCCTCTGTTTAAGAGAACTCTTCCATTCCTTTGTGATGCCATCAAGATGCAAGCAAGCAAGGTGTCTAAATAGAGTGAACTGAATGTTTTTCTTCCTGCATTACCTTTGTCTGCAGTTATGGAGACATGAGTATTTTTTAAACTTTTATCTATAACACAAAAGAAAAAATCATTCAAGCAGGAGCTATAGCCATAGGAAAGTTCTGCAGTCAGAGGGATTCAATTTTCCAGGCTGCTAAGATAGGATCTTTCACTACAATTGAATTAAATTTTACACAGAGGTGAAAACAAGTTCCTAGGGTTATGGTTAGGGAAGGTTAGGAAGCAGAATCATGTAGAATGGTCAGACTGATCCTTTACTTTCAAAATGTACAATTCAGACAATATCTGTGGTTTGCCTGTTGTATGCTGATGTCAAAGCCATCTGAAAATCACATTTTGTTCTCTCTCCAAGGAGGTGCTAAGCTCCATACTTGTGTGCTCCGTCCACCAGGCATATATGGGCCAGAAGAGCAGCGCCACCTGCCACGAGTAGCTGTACGTGTCACGTAGTCAGCCCTGGGGGAGCCTACCAGCAGTTGTTAAAGGCATAACATAAGAGGAAGCACCCTGACTACAGGTCTTAACAATTCCCCCAGAAAAACTGGAGAAAGCTTGGTGACAGGTCGTATGATGCATGATAACAAATAGCGTGATGTGAGCGTTGCGGAACTGACAAGGATCAAGCTGTGCTTTTAAGTGAGAAGAAAAAAATGCACAGCTGAAACACCGTGGTAGGAGAACTAGGTTTACATCCCTGATCATGTAATGAAAATAGTGGTTTTTTTAAATATGCTTTTTAGTTCCAGGATAGTACATTCTTATCCAAACACTTTTATGCCACCCACTACATATCAGGGCACCTGTCCTTGATTAATAAAACTACCCACTAGTTGTTTTTTTTCTTTTCTTGTCACACAGTTCTTGTGCTGTAATTATGCACAAATGCATCAAATTGTAAGCATTCAGGCTGAGACAAAATGAAAAAATTATACTGTGTAATAAAGAGACACACTCAGTGTAGTTATTTCTTTCTTTTTTTTTTTTTCCTATAGGTAAATATCCAGCGAAGACTATTTAACTTCAAGTTTGGGAATCACAAAGTTCTGATGAACTGGGTTCACATAGGAAACCTAGTACAAGCCCACTTACTAGCTGCTGAGGCTCTCACCTCTGAGAAGGGTTATGTAGCTGTGAGTAAACAGTATAAACATCCTATCCTAGTAGCCGCAGCTCTCAAATAAGTTTCACTTTTGATGCTTTGAGGTCAAAGGCCCTCCAAAAGACTGTGTGCTAAATTTTCAAAACTGTTGTGTGGCTCCACAAGCACACATACAGTGCAAATACAAGTACATTCTGCTGATATTTTGACCCTGTACTTTTTCTGTTTTGAAATGTACCATTTCCTGTTTCATTGGAGCAAATAGTAGCTTTGACCAGTTTAATGTATGCACTATCACACAAATCTATGCATTCTGCTGTTCTTTTGAAAATAATTCTCATTCCAGACACACAAATTTTAGAGCAGCCATTCTAAGGAATTCTCTGTTTAATTTTCAGAGTTGAAAATTCCAAGAAGGGATGTACAAAATTAATGGACAATTTTGAAATGTTTTTCTTTTCCTACTACTATTCATTAATTGCAACAATAATCTAAGGGCTATGAAACTTTAGAGGACTGGCAGTGTTGCAGCAGCTGCCTCATTCTTAGCTCCTGAGGGCTCTGGCTTCATTCACATTGGTAGGAACATACAGGCAACAGGCACGGATACTGCTGAATATCCCTCCATGTGCTGTCAACTAGTTAAGTGCTTGGAAGCTATGCAGCTGTTTTAGAATGACATAACTCCTGTAATTTGCTTCAAGTGTCAGGAGATCACAGTGCTCACTGTTGAACAGATTCCTTATTCAGAGCATAACTGTTATGGAAGTATTGCCTGTGCGTTTAGAAGGCTGGAAGAAGACAGACTGGAAGCCAAAAGTGGATTCAGCCACTATGATATGTCCCACAGAATATATAAACAGAATTTGTTTTAATCAGAAAATTAACTAGAGTTGAAAATTGACCTCAAGAAGTTGTGTTTATTAATGTACTGTAAGCGTTGCTGCCTCTGTTAAATTCATGAAGATAATCCTGTCCCCTGCACATCATGAAGAACTACATGATCTAACAGCTGGATTACTACAAAGTGAAACCAAGCTCTGATTTACATTACACTATGGGTAATCATGATTAACTTTGCTACTACCATGGAGTTACCCAGGAGCATGAGTCCTGTTTGAAATCACAGTGAAGTCCAATTGTAGCTTGTTGGGTCTATTTACTGTAGGTATGCTGGTATGTTGTTCACCAAAACAACAAAGATAGGCGGGTATGTGAGAGAAAGAAAATGCCATCCTATGTTCAGTGTTCTCCTAATTGTTTTTCTCTGCTTCTTTAACAGAGTGGACAGGCATATTACATACACGATGGTGAAAACGTCGTATTCTCTGAATGGATAGTGCCTTTAGTATGTATTGCACACACAGCTAGCTCAAATGGAACGTATGGGCCCTAATCATGCAGTCAACTAAAAAGCCATGCTAATTAAATGACATTCAATGCACATTAATTACTAAATTATCTAACATTAAACTGTCTGTCCTCTTCTCTTAGCATATCCCGAAGTTACACTGGCTTTAGAGGAAGTTTTGAATATGCATTGCTGTGGATTTGGGCTCTTATTGTTTTAAGAGAGTTTAGCTAGGAGGCAGCTCACAGTGCATGAAAACCTCTCCTCTTAGTACCTGGGAGGCCTTTTATAACCATTGATTAATTCCCTGTTTGGTTATGAGCTGCAGCACAAAAGGGAAGGCCATTTAGAATCATATCTTAAAAGCTAAAAAGAGGCAACACTGTAACCAGCAGGCTCGAATTTTAGGAATCTACTAAAATTTACGTCCTGCAATGCCAACACAGAAAAGACCTCCAAGAGAATGACTTCAGTAGAACTATGGGCCTGTATCTAAACATAGTTCCTGTCTCGGTCACTAGTCCTTTGGAAATAGCATTGTTTCACATTTACCATACAATTTAATTTTAAGGGTGTGAGATGGATACCAAAGAATGAGTAATAATGTATTTCAATTCCATTTCTTACTACCAGTATCAATAGGAAGATTAACTGGAAAAAGTTTAGATATAATTTTTCAATATTAATTTTTCCATTTTCATGCTTCTTTGACATCCTCAATTCAATACAAATTCTCTGTTATTCTTTCTTTTTTTACCCCTTCTAGTTTGAAAAATTAGGATACAGGAAACCCTGGATACATATTCCTGTTCTCCTGGTTCATATAGCAGGTAAAAATAATAAACTACATACTTGATTATTATGCTACTTTTTTTTTTCCTTATGTCTGTAAAGCTGCATCGTGGTTTTATAAAAATTCAGAGTCTGAACCGTAGGAATTATCTTACTTATTATAATTAATCTCTTATGCCATTTGATATTAATAATACCAGATACGGTTTAAAGGGTATTAATAAACTGAGTTCATCATGTAGTTCATAAATTAAACTCTGCCTTCCAATATCTTAATTGCATCCTCTATTATCAGCAGGAATTATAGGATATGCAATGTCATTGTTATCTCAGTCTACTGTTAGCCAGCTAACTAAATAACTTTCTGTTCCACAGCCGCTGTGATGGAGTATCTGCATCTGGTGTTAAAGCCAGTTTTTAGCTTTACACCTTTCTTGACAAGGAATGAGGTAAGTATGTAACAAGAGAGAATGTTTACATATTTCTGACCAAAACTCTCATGAAGTATGCGATATGCCCCCCAGATACAGGTGGTGTTAGAGCTCTGTCTTTCTGCTTAGGGCTTAGACCATTCAGAGCTTAGGCAGTCATTTTTTGGCCGCATTTTTCGGTGCCACCCTGCCCACCTCATAAAATGATCAGAAATTAATCCTTACTTGAAGACTGGATGATCCAGAGTGACTATGTGGGGATGCAAGACAGAGCAAGTGACATGGAGCTGGCACAAAGAGGAAAACAGGCACTGCATCATCGTTTCCAGAGAGCAGTCCTATGCTGTGGAAGTACCTGTTAAAGGAAAGTGGTCCAGGAGTACAGAGCAAGAGTCTCGGGTCAGTGTGGTAGCAGTCATCATACTATAAGGTTAGCCAATAATTAGAAAGTCCATTAAAATAATTCTAAATTGGAATGAAAAGACAATTTCCTACAAATGAAAATTCTGGACAAATTCATTTTTATATAACTTATGTTTTTATACAATATTATGATTTATAAAATAAATCAAAATGCTTTAATCTATCATCTAGATTCTCACTGTGTTGTAGCATGTTACATAATAGGAAACAGAAGGGACTGAATGGACCTTGTTAATTAACACTATAGTTTTTCAGTTATTCCACAGTTTGTCCATCAGTTTTTATATCTCTACATTAGTTCTACATCTGAAGCAGAAATCAGTGAGGCTGTGCAACTGGTGCAAAAGTGAAAGTGCTCTGCTTTCAAACATGGAGAATATAACCATCCACAAGTGCATGTTTTCCAGTTTGTGCATTTCTGCAAAGCTGAGAAGCCACACCGCTTCCAATACGTTCATACAGTTCCATTACATATTTCTCTGTACAGATGGATCAGTTTGAGGGAACTGAGCTGATTTGTTGCATGAGATTTCCTTAGTTCTTACTTGCAGAACTTAATATTCACAAGTGATAAATTAGTGTCATAAACTCCTTTTCAACCCAGTCCATCAAGCATGTTGTTACATAACTTTGCCTCTTTATCTGTCAGATACATAAACTCATTCTGTTAGCTCTTGACAATCTGAAATATGTACATTTTTGAGTGCCTATTCATGTTTTTAATTCCATTGTAATGTCATTGTTGGCATATTTTCATCGATATTCTATAAAACCAGATACTAAAGTCACGTCCATAACTGTCCTTTTGGATTTTAGGTGTGGAATGTTACTGTAACTCACACTTTCCGAATAGACAAGGCACAAAATCAGCTTGGTTACAAACCAAAGAAATTCTCATTAGCAGATTCTGTGGATCATTATCTTAAAACAAGACCTGTTTGCCAAGAAGATCACACATTCCTTAAAATGTTGTTTGCTTTTGGTCTTTTGTTAAGTTTCATCATTCTTTCTTTCTTCTGAAATCAAATAGCTACCCACCCCTTCCAGAAAAACTAATTTTTTTCCTGAGTATTAATGACCTGGTCATAGTATATTCCTCGGTCACTATGGAATTTATTGCTCTTATTCATTATTCTTATCACCGTGATGACTTTGCCCTGATCTTACATTTAAAAAAAAAGAAAAAACGCGGAAACACAAGGCACATCAGGAAATGTTCCCAAAGGACAATTCAGTGTCACAAAATCGAAGGAATTCACCATTGATGGGTGCAGGAATTGTTTTAATGAATCTTCACTAACGGATTACTTCATCCTGAGAATGACTTTCTAAAAATGATAATCCCGGAGGGTAAGAAATTGGAAGAAGAGGAGCCGTTGTAGAACTGCTGTAACAAGACCAGTGGCTCCAATGAAGAAAAGATTGTCTAAACAATTCCTCTGATGAAGCCACTGCTACAGCTACTGCATATTAGTGTCAGGAATTATGAAGACCTGGGAAATATTACAAAAATAAGTAAATATTTGTAATTAACAGGTGGTAAGTGGACTGAAAGTCATATTTATTTGAAGTAGTTTTGTTCAAAAGCTGCGTAAAAGTTGTAATAAAATGTGTTTGTACATAAAATATTTTTTGATTCAATAATAAATCACAACTGAACCAAATACTGGTGTTAAGGAGTCTGTAGAAAGGGAGAGGGATGGCATGTAACAAGCTCAGCAAGGAGCTGCCTCTCCTTTGTAAATGACACCAAGTCATGCTATCCGTAACCCTGTGCCCGTACCCAGCTCATTCAACAGATTGCCATGGCAGTGTCAGCCCTGAGTTTGGGTCCAACCTCTGTCTTTTCTCCTTATGATTTATGGTAGTTGCTTCCTGGCTTGACTGTACTACATAAGCTATCTGTGTACTACGTGTATACATATAATGTGTATCCCAGATGAATTTTCATGAGGTTGCCCATCACAAGGACTTTTCTCTGCTCCCAGCGAGGAGTGGCTGCTCCCTCTCTTGCACCCCACATGGATCAGGAGAGGGGGACTTGCCAGGGTGAGTCACAAAGAGAGGGACAGATAAGCTCTGTCATCTGATTACCTCCACTCTGCATTTATCTTGCCTTTGTATTAACATTTTATAGGATTTTTAAGACCAATAAGTTTATGGAAACTCTCTCATGGTATCTTTAAATCCACAGGGTACACAGGAGTGCTAACAGCATCCCTACAATAAAGCATTCTTGAGATAATACACAGTGACAGGGAAACGTGAGCAGCCACATTACCTCTGCAGCGCATGTAAGCAAGGACTTGTACTCTTTTTTTTTTTTTTTTTTAAATAGCTCTCTCTGCAGTGGAAGCAGGTAAGCCTGGTCTCGTAGGGATTAGCATTTTAAGAGTGTCCTGTCCATGCAAACGGAGCTCAAACTGTACATCTTCCTGTAGCTGGGGCACTCATCAGCCTGTCTGTTCTTTTCAGGAAATTGAAAGAAACTCCATGTATATGAGACCTTTAATTAAACACAACTAAGTATTAAAAGTGATAAAACCAGCTAAGTCCATGATTTCTCAGTGCAGAGGTGCAGCTGGCTGACAGGTGAGCACTGTGGAAGGTGCTGCAGAAACCCTGGTTCCTTTGGAATGCAGAATGAGACCCACATGTATAAAGTTACCTCACAGCGCGAGCATTTTAACTACATGCAAACATATTTAATTTGCCTTCAGACTAGTTATTTATGAATCTTTCATACATCACTTTTATTAGAGCAATAAATATTAGAGCTCAGGACTGCATCCCAGATGACACCAACATGTTGCAGAAGAGAAGCTGGCCAGCTGACTGAAGGTGATGGGAGGTGGTTCCATGGTTTTTGGCTGTTCCTCAGCAAGGACTGAGCACGGAAGTAGCTCTGTGGCTGCGAGCCCACGGGGAGCCCTGGTCTGGAATGCCACCCCACTGATATGTTAGTTCAGGTAAGGTGCTTTTCATATCTCTACTACAGTACTGCTGGTCAATGCTATCTGGTTTCATTTAATTATTTTGCTTTATTAAAAATCCAGTGTTTGAATTTTAAGGCAACTTTCCATATTGGTAGGGACTAGCTGGCTGTCAACACTGCCACCAGCCCTTCCCCACTCTGTTCAAGCTGGCTGTTATGAGATACTTACACCCTACCCTAACTGCAAGTGTGTCTTTAAATGATTAAAATTTAATATGAACGTTCAGACATGGCACAGCTGTGATGGAAAAGGTAAGAGTGTCCAACGTTTAATTTTTGTGCCTGGAATGGATAACTCACATTCTGCACCTCCTGACCCCTTCACGTCCCGCCGGGTGCAGGCGGCCGTGGGGCCAGCGAGTGCTGCTCAGGGGGCAGCGGCCTCCCAGCCTGCTGCCTGGGGGTCATCTCCTCTTTGGGATTTCCTGCTGTTCCACCGGTGTTCCCGATGCTCTGCAGCTCCCCGAGCCATGGCCCGGTGATGACTTTCCAAAGAGCGATCAAGAGATGCTGGATCCTTCCTGACCAGCCCACTGGACAAACAAGCGGCTCAGTGCCGGCAGAGCCACCCCAGCAGCTGCAGCGGGATGGAGATGTGTGGGGGTAAGGGCCACCCCGGGTGCTGTGGGATGCTGTGGGTCCCAGGGATGCTGTGGGGTCCTGGCACTGCTGCAGTGTGCTGGGAATACCGCTGGAGGCTCTGGGAGATGGGGTCCCAGGGGTGCCCTGGGACAAGCAATATCCCAGGAAGGCCGTGGGGTCCCACAGTGCTGCAAGATGAGCTGCACTGGTGTGAGCAGGGCCCCAGCAGTACAGAGCAACGCGCTAGCCCCGGCCTGGGGGTGCTGCGGGGCCCAGTGTGCGGGACCCCTGCCACATGGGAGGGTCCGGGAGGACTGGGGGGCGGGCGCCGGACCGGGGTCGCATGCCCCGTGCTCCAGGGGTCGCTTCCTGCGCGCGGCGCCGGCCGAACCGCGGCCCCAACGGACGCCCCAGAGGTGGCCCCGGGGCCGGGCCATGGCCGGGCCGTCGGCTCCCGGCCCCGGAGGTCGCCCCCGGGCGCAGCGGTTTCCATGGCGGCGCGCAGCGCGCTCCCCTCGCGGCGGGCGCATCTGCGAGTGAGGCGGGAGCGCGGCGCGGGGGGGGGCCGTGTGACAGCGGGGCGGGGGGCGGGGGGCGGTAACGCGGCCCTGAAACGCAGTGTGGTGGGGGCCGTGCTATGTGGAAGGAAAAGAACCCCTTGTTTAAAAACCCCAGTGGTGCACCACTGCTTTCTGCTTAGCACACTTATTGACGGGGTCTTTCCTTTTGCGTTTTTTCCTTTTCACTCAGCGATTGCTGTACTTTAGTTCTGCTGAAAAGCGTGGGGTTTGGTGCCCGCTCTCTGATGCACCTTGTGCAGGCGTAGCACAAGTACCAGACACTCTTCTGTCTGAAGTGCCCAACCCCAGCCACTGCCAATAACAAAACCTGTGTATTTATGATTTACATTCAGCTGCTGCTTAGAGTGGGGTAGAAAACAGCACTGTTCTCAGACATCTCTGTGGTAAACCAGGGACAAGCGAGAGAAACTTTAAAGATTTCCTTTGCACCAGGGGAAGCTCTGTTCTGCTGTTCCACGGGGCCTCATTTGCTTGGCTTTTAATTGTAGAGACTGAAACGTTTGGCAGCTCAGGATCTCACGTTCAGGTACAGCCCTGTGTCGTGTGTGACCTCTGAAGGCCATGGCTGAGCTCTTACAACGCCCGACCAGCCCATGTAGGTTGGTCTTCTGAGACAAATCCTCAAAGTCCAGGTGTTTTGTACCCACTGTTTGCTCTGTCTTTGCCTTTAGGTTGCATTAGAGTAAGACCTCACTGCTGCAAGAGGAGCCCGTTACCATGAAGCTCGCTGGAGTTGTCTGCATCGAGGGATGCTATGGAGCAATTTTCAACATGGAGGAGAAATTGCTATACACATCTGCTCACAGAAGGCGTTATTTCACCAACAGAAAACTTACCATGAGTGAGGCAGCAAAACCCTGGCAGCAGAGCCCTAACTCTGGGGTGAAGGGAAGTGCTGGGGCTCTGCGTGACAGAACCATGAGAGCAGTGGTGACAGGAGGTGGCGGCTACTTTGGATACAAGCTCGGATGTGCTCTTGCCAGCTCAGGAGCTTCTGTTGTTCTGTATGACATACATAGGCCTATCTGGGCAATTCCTGATGGAGTAATGTTTATCCAGGTATGATAAAATACTGAGTCACTTCACTCCCCTCACCTGGGCCTTAGTTCATTCACCTCTGTGCACTTCCATAATTCATGGAGGTATTAGGTATTAATGAATGTTTTTTGAGTTCTATGGAAGAAATGTATGATTATCAGCAAGTTGTGAAATGGATCTAGTTTTCAGCCCCAGGATGTACAGGAAGTGCAATTATATGTGTTCCCTCTGTGCTCACCCACTACATGACAAATGCTAACCTACAGTTTTGATTTCCAGTCCAAATATCTTTCCATATGTATTACAGGCAGATGTCAGGGATTATGATGCCATGTTTGCAGCCTGTGAAGGGGCTGACTGTGTGTTTCATGTAGCTTCGTACGGAATGTCAGGAGGAGAGCAAGTGAGTCCAAATAGATTTGTATTTCTCTATGTGCCCACACTGAGCATGAGAGGCTTGATGTAACATTGCATTTTTTTCTCTTCAGATTATCCTGAGAGCCTGAATGCATGCCCATGCTGTTTTGGTGAATTGCTCTCTGCAAACTGATATGCTAGCTAGAAGCTGTCTGCTTACAGTATCCTCTTCCTAGCTGTGAAATGATTTCATCATTAGAGGCACTATCAGCAGCCTGGGAGGGCTTTTGATTTAGAAATTGTACTGAAAAGTTCTGAAACCATTCAAGGACAAAAGGACAGAAAAGGGAGGGCAGGTTCCCTCTAAAATCCCTTTTCCTAAACCTTATAAGTGGAAACCCTAGGTGTTAGGTCAGGGGCAGGAATGCAACCTGAACTAAATTATAAATAATTTTATATAACTAAATTAAAACAACTGCTGTATTTCTTTTTTTTATTTTTTTGCCATTAGTGGGTAAAAAGCTGTAAGGATGTACTTGATGTAGAACTCTGAACCACAGTTTTTTATGACTGAAGTTAAAAATGCACACACTCCTTACCTTACTTAATAAAATGAACTTCAGTAATTCTTAGCTCGGTAGAATAGCTTATTAAAAGATGTTTTCAACAGCAGTGTGTACTTGGGTAGAGCCAACTGGTCCATGAATTACTACTGAAACATGGATAACAAATTGTTGCAGGTTTTATAATCACTGGGAATATGTGTTCAGAAGCACCATGATTCTCCTCGCTTCAAGCAAGCTAGTCTGTAAAAATAGAAGAAAAATACAGGTGTAGCTTAAAAATAATGACTTCTTGATGTCTGAAATAGCAGTCTAAATCTTTCTTTAAAAAATCAAAGCACTCATTACCTTTATCTGTGGACACTGTAGACACTTGCAGTGTCCACCTACTGAATTTAAAATGTGTTATTATTCTAAGGGGCACAATTTATTTATTTTCCTAGTTGCACAGAGAAGAGATTGAAACTATAAACGTTGATGGAACAAGATTCGTCATTGATGGTATGTATCCTTGCTGTTGGTATAGCATATCAAAATGTCATGCCATTTAGAAAAATCTTAGTTGTCACACACTACTTTTTACCAAGTACTTCACAGTTTTGGCAGAAGATGAGGAAACATGTCAATGGTCTGTCCATACCTGATTCTGCTATGGGCTGTGATAGAAGAGTCAGCACTGTAGTTCAGCTACTTCAGCTTTTCATAATCGTATTTGACATTATGGCAGAATCTGCATATAAGACATGAACAACTTCCACATGCATTTTGTAGCAGTAAGCCTCGCTGCTGTGAGGCACTTGCACAGGTAGTAGGCAGCCCTTGGAAGAGAAAGGCTTCTAGCCACCTCCCTGGCTGGGGCTGCAGCCCGTCTCAGCAGGCTGGTAGCAGCCATCCCAAAGGCATCGTGTTAGCTTACATTATCCAAATTAGGATGTGGTAGATTGTAAAGTGCTTGGTTCTGAACTGATATTTTCTATTCAAGTGTTATCTTCCATATGCTTTGCATTTTAAATAACCCAGTCATAAAACTTAAGGATTTGTTCTTCTTTGTCAGAAAATCTGACAAATGTCTTGAAAAAGTGCATATCCAGTTCATACAGCTTTTTTTTTTATACACTGTTCAAGTTTCCACTAAACTAGTTTACTTTATATGTTGCTGCAGCCTGCAAACAAAGGAACATCACTAGATTGATATACACCAGTACAGTAAATGTGGTGTTTGGAGGGATTCCTATTGAAGATGGTGATGAGGAAACTGTGCCATATTTTCCTATAGAAAAGGTATTTTGGTTATTTTTTTCACTTTTCCTCTTTGTTTACATTCTTCTTTCCAAAAAAGAAGAATTTTCATGACCATGAATTTTCATGACCGTGTTTTGCCTGATGTCAGAATCCAATGCCAAGAAGGAGAAACCAAAACCTTTTACGCTCTTTGTAGATGCTGTTCACAACCATAACACATGGCAATTTTGTGTAAATTGCAGTGTGTGTTTCTTTGTTTCCTTAATTTTGGAAAATAACTCATACAGTGTCCCACTAACATTACTGAAATTCCACCTGGACATAGGGACTGTGTTGTAGTGCCTCTTTGGCCATTTATTATTTATGTGATTTATCTGTTTTTCCCTTATTGAAGATCACATATATTCAACGTAGTACTGATATGAAAAAGCAACCCAATTTTATATGGTTTCATTGCATTTAATTAAAAAGGAGTACTTATGGTTGCTTTGTGTATACGGTTGATTTTTGTGTCCCTCCTCTCTCCATCAGCTACTTCACAGTCTTTCAAGAAGTAGAGACAGGTATTTATACTGCAAAATATTTTGAATAATATATTGAATAATATTTTCCCTGAGGCAGCGTCACAAAGAGCGAACTGGACAATTCAGACCAATCATGATGTCTTAAAACTTGGCTTCTGACTTTTCCATTACCCAAAGAAGAAGTCCAGATTACCAAGTAGTGATCAGTTACATCCTTGGCAGCGTTCAAAGCATACATATATTTATTACTACAAATGGGCTGAAATTAATTAACTGGATTTGCATAAACAAAAATGCTTGCTTGCCTTAGCAATATGTGTGTATTTTATCCTAAACCAACACCCCCAAACTTCTGTATTTTGAGGTGTTTGTTGCCATCTGCTAAGTAAAAATGAGTGGAGAAGGAATGCCTCTCTGTTCTGTCATTTCAAGGATACAAACACGTTTGCTTTTTCTCTGTAGCATGTTGATCATTATTCCAGAACCAAATCGATTGCAGAACAAATGGTACTGGCAGCTAATGGAACTGCACTAGCAGGTACTTTTCTGTTAGCATGAATTCATAGTGGAATTTACTCCTCTTCTTCCTGTGCCCCACTGACATCCTGTGTCAGTCTTCCTGTGGTCAAGATTGTCCAGCAATCGGGAAATCAAGTTACCTACCCCTCTCCCAGACTGAAAAAGTTTCTTTTAAAAATCACTTTTAATTATAGTTCCCACAGTGTCAGCAAAAGGTCTTAGCATGGCAGCAGTGGGTTCAGTATCTCACTGAGAAGGTGAAGACAGCAATAAATTAAACAATAACGTCTTTAATGTCACTGCATTATGCAATGCAAGTAAAACGTGAATGCTGATTAAATAATTCTCCCCTTCCCTTATAGTTATATATTAAAATCTGAATAAGGCACCTGATACAGCCTGGAATTATTTATTAGTGCTTCCCAAAGTTTTCCATGTTGAGGAAGCCAGTTATACACTTGAATACTGAAGCTCACCTGTGTGATACTGTAACTGCCAGCGCAAAGCAAATTAATGTAAAGTGCAACATGATTCCAAGAGACCAGGTGATACAGAGCTAAATTTAGCTATAGGCAACTTACAGAAAAGACTTCCTTCACCTGATACTTGCAGAGTATAAAGAGATATCAAGTCATTGATGGGCGTTTCACAGCAATAGAATTATTGTGTTCAAAATTTTTTTCCTTATTTCCTCTTTTCTCAGCAGCTTGACACATCAAAGATGGTCTAATTTTAGGAGCAATATATACAGTTCTGCATTTGTCAATGAAATTAGAAGCTTGCACTAGGTTACCTGTGCAAAGGATTAAAATGATTCAGTGAATTTTTAGTCAGCCACTGTTCCAAACATCCCATTTTGACCCTGTGCCATTAGCACGATGAGTATTTTGCAGGTTTCCAAGTAATATTAACCAGTCAGCTGATGCACTTGGGAAGTGATTGGATTTTTATGGTGGTTCATCCTTTCTCCCACTGAAGTTACCAGAAGGTTCTACAGCAGCTCTAGGGGGAGCACGATGTGCCTACTGTTGAGAGCCTTTCAGTTCTATCTTGCACAGAGAAAACAGTGAGACACTGGTTTTCTGCAATAACTCTGGTTTAGTTTGGTTTCATTCCACTTTCTTACTAACAACTTGCTCACTTCAGCAAATTCATCACCACAGTTGGCATGCACACTGACTGCTCTGGCACAGACACAAAGGACTGGTTAGTAAACGCTTTGGAAATATCTAGTAATTTCTAGGAATCTGACTATGCCAGTGCTTTGAGTGTTCCTAGAATGGTTTGGGTTGGAAGGAACATTCAAGGATCATCTAGTCCACCCCCCCACCATGGAGTATTGCTGGCAGGATTTTTCTGAATCCTGTTTTGCTATGTTATGTTTTGATTCTGCCAACAATATTCATCTACTAATTCAGCACCTTTTGGTGTGTAGTTTTTAAGCTAGTGAAGTTAATTTATTTCAGAGTAAATTATGCTGCAGGATTCTTTAGTTCATGCAGTTGATAACTTTAGTCATGTGAAAGTCACATGGTTTGAATGGCTGTGTCAATCCCCCTAGGAGGTGGAGTACTCTACACGTGTGTTCTTCGCCCGCCAGGAATTTATGGACCAGATGAGCAAAGACACCTGCCAAGGATAGCAGTATGTATTTTAATTTTTCAATCAGAATTTTCTATGACACAGAACAACATCACTTATCTGCATTACAGATTAACTGACCTGCTTATCTGACATTGATTTAACAGTTCAGTTGTCTGTTAACGATGTTATAACTTTTTTTGTCAGACACTATTTTACATCTAGTACATTAAAAAAGCCCTTTTTTGTAATACAAACACATGTAACGTCAGCTTTTTCATGTAATGCTTACTATAGTTATAACATTCAGGCCATTCTATGATAGTTCAAATGTCTGTTTGCATGCAGCTTAGACCAAAATACTATGAGAAGAGATACAGCAAAATGTCTTATTTCCAGTCTTGGCTATTGACAGCTTTCACTGTCCAACAAAAGAAGTTGGAAGCACCTTCTAGTACAATAGGTAACCAAAGGGCAAGCAGCTGAGGCACTTCTGTTTTACTCTTTTTCACATACTGTCTCCTAAATTCTAGGACTGGGACAGTGTTGAGAATATAACCCCTGTAGAATAATGTTATATAAGTCAGTTATTTTAAAAGCATTGGCACAATATAAAGTTAGGCACAGCTTTGAGGAAAGCTTACCACATAATAAATATTCTTTTTTCGTGGCTGAGATGGGGAATTATGTTAAAGTCCACTGAAATATATTTTATCATTTTCTAAATAAAATTATTTTTAAAAATTGCATGTCATTTTATTTAAACCTGACATGTTTCCTTTTTTCCCTAAAATAAATACTGCCTTTTAAAATTTACATTTAAAAATTTAAGCTTATTTATTGTGAGCCAAATTCAAGGTATTGTGCAACTGACACATTTTGCAGTTTCTAAAATATATCTGTTAAATAAAAAATGTGACACCTAACATTACGTTCCATTTTTTTCCAGGCAAAGCTATCTGTTAAATTTGTTCCAATTTTCTGAATACCTTTGATCCACACAGAACTGCATTTTACTTTTCAATTCAACATTTTCCTTATCCTTAGAACAGACTTTTTTTTTTTGTAAATTCAGGACGTACTGTGTTCAATAGACAGGATTCAGGCAAGATGACAGATGAGTAGGTCTGGAAAAAACATGGTATTTCTCCACAGACTGTATGTAGACAATACAAAACGTGCAGTTCTGCTCTTGGATCTGATTCAGCCCTGCTGTGGAGGCATTATCTGGATGAAATAGTTCAGAACTTATTGCTAGATGCCTGAGTTCACGTAACTGTTGTTTGGAGGGAAGGCACTCAGTAGATCATTCCAGCAGAATGGCTTCTACCGACCCAGAATATTTTTCTGCTATCCAGTGAGGCATATCCTAGTACTGTGGCATTGTTGGAACAAAATCAATTCTACCCATACAAGTGAAATTGTTTTGAAATTATAGGAAAGTCAGGACTAAAAGAGGACCTAGTCCTTCTCTCACATGCAAAACCAGCTACACTTAGACTATTTCTGAGAAATGTGTCTAATCTGTTCTTAACCACATGCATTGGTGGAGAATCCAACCCCCTGCAGGCAATATCTAGCTTAATTCTTAACCATCAGAAGCATTTCCCTACTAGATAACCTAAGTATCTATCTCCTAGAGCTATTTGCATCCATTTATTCTTATGCTGTCTACCACAGATTCACAGAATCAGTTCTAGTATTTTAAACAGTTTTGTATGCACTTGAAGACTTAAGGTCTCATCAGACTCATCAGTCTTCTTTTTCTTATTAAACCATTCCAGTTTTTTGGATTCTTCCTCATGAGCAGTATTTTTAGAGCTCTCTACACTTCTCTAGATTCTTTTTAATTGACTCAAGTGGGTTTTTTTGTTTTTTTTTTCTGTTTTTTAAGATAGAGACAAACAATACATTTACCTGAACAAGAAATCTCACTGTACCCCATTTCAAAACTCATCTTCCTTTGGTTTCATGTTTATGTCTACAGAAGAATATTAAGAGAGGACTACTTAGCTTCAAGTTTGGGGATCCTTCTGCTAAACTGAACTGGGTGCACGTAGAGAATCTTGTACAAGCTCACATTCTAGCTGCTGAAGCTCTCACCCTTGAGAAGAACTGCATAGCTGTAAGTAAACAATAAAAATGTCATCGTTTTCATTTGGCAGTGGATCCTGCCACTGTGTCCTGCACTACAGTGGCTACTGTAGTAGTAGGAATTAATGTTTGTGTTGTGGTTCTTGAGCTTGTGTTGTATTTTTATTGACAAATGTGCCATGAACAGTGTTGGCTGTGCACCGTGTTAGGAGTTGGAACATTCAGATCTTCAAAAATACCTCCATCTTTGTACTTTTGTAGTATTGGGTTTGCCATTTCTGGAAGATGAAAAAAGAATATTTGATGTTGGAAATGAAATTGTGTGTTCGGGCACATTTATCCCCTGTTCCCCCATATGTAGATCCAGACTTAATACACTGCATTGTGATAGTCAGTTCCCCCCGTACCGTATGTAAATAAAAGCAGTCAGCACTTTCATTTGGGTACATTGATTTAAAAATGAGTTGCAACCGTTTTCCTCCTTGTAAACACAGTTTTTTATCTGACCTAGAAGCTCTACCCTTAGAAGTACATTAGAAAGATCTTCAGAGTAGATTAAACTACTTTCTCCAAAACTCTAAAAGCAAAATGCTAAGAGGTAATGTAGGCCTTTGTTACACAGGTGGAACTGTATGGATTTCAGTCTTGCCTAGACTGGGTTCAGAACACGTCCTACTGTTTTTAAAATGTATTAACAGCAGAAGATACAGATGGCACCGCTTTGGGTGCATCTGGTAATCTCTTTACAGTCACTCTAGTCATTCTGTATAGGTACATCTCTAAGAAATAACTGACACCAAGGTATGTTAACCATACAAACTGCTTGTCCAAGTGACAATGAACTTCACTGCAGATGGAAGCAAAAATGATGGAAGCACACATCGCTTCCTGGCTTGTACATAGATCCATCTACATTGTACATTTCTAAACAATTTTTTAAGCTATTCATGAAGGGTGAGATAAAGAAGTCAACATATATGCAGTATTACTTTTACTAACCTGTCTCTTCTCTGCCTGTTTAACAGGGTGGTCAGGCGTATTTCATTAATGATGGTGAAGAATTCAACCTTTTTGAATGGTTAGCTCCACTCGTACGTACAATATATTCTTTCTCTCCAAATATATTAATTTATTTGACTATCTACAACTCTGGCTTTTGTGTGTAAATGACATATTTGGTCTGAGTGTGCGTTTAATTCCTGCTTGAAGTTCAGGTTGACTAGTGCTGTAACAAAGCCTAACAAAAACATTACATGAAAGCAGCTGTCTGCACTGGGACAGAAAGACCTCCTAAACCAGCACCCTCTTTCAGACAGCCATCTCCTCACCTCTTGGGCATTCATCTGTTAACAGGGGCTATTTGAGGTGGACAAGAAATAGAAATCCAAATTATTAGTCTGAAAATAGACAATATTTTCAGAATATACAATATTTTCAGATCATTTTGCTGTTAGTGATGGGCTTAAAGCCATAACTATGTCAGAATATTAAGTTAGTTATCAGCACACCATGACCTTTAAGTCAATTATTATAAACCTTTTTTTCCATTTTCTAAAGACTGCTACTTGAAATTCAGTGTCTGCTTGTGGCATTTAATGAAATCCCCTAAAAATGAAGAATCAAATAGCAATAGCAATGATTTAATTTTATCATTATTTCCACAAATATCTCCTGTACTGAAACTTGAAAACTTGGGGTTTCTGTGGTTTTTTTACTGTGTTTTTTTTTTTTAAATCTCTTCCAGTTTGAAAGATTAGGGTGCAGTAAGCCATGGATACGTATTCCTACTTCCTTAGTTTATGCATCAGGTAAAAATATTTTATCAGCATTTCTCTGCCCTGCCACGGCTACCCCTCTTCCTAATTGTAACATAATGTTGTGGGTTATTTCCTATGTGGCCACAATTTTTACTTTAAGGTATGAAATATGCTGCGAGCTCATCTCGTGTGCAGCAGCTAGGCGCGAAGTTCAGCTCTGTGCGGTGTGTTGAAACCAGAACCATCTGTTGTTTAAGTCACACTAAAAGAGGTGGTTTTGGTTTTGTTGGACTTCCAAATGTGTAACTGCGGAGTTAATGGTACAAATGGGAAAAGTTTGATGTGAAAACCTGTGACTCCATGAAACACACTTTGGAATACCAGCTGTGCCTGCACAGGTTCACTTCTCATGCTCCTATCTCCCCCAAAATCCAGCCCCATGTGTTACTAAAGCTGAATCTAATCTGGGGTAGTCTGGTTTTATCATGTTTATCATAGGTTTTATCATGTTTTTAGAATAGGTTTTATCACATTTTTATGGGTTCCCAAAGTCTCTGCACTAGCCCTGTGACAACCCTTCCGCAAGCACCCCAAAATCATGCTGACTGAAGCATGAAAGATGAACCCAGCCCCTGTGAGGCAGCGTCCTGTTGATGCTCATGGTGCCCTGAGCTCTCTGGCACGTGGTTAGCCCTCACTGTCAAATAACTGTGAGATATCCTGAAATCCTAACGGTACAGCGACTTGCTGTGCCTTCCTCAAACAGAAATCTTTTGTTCTACAGCCACCGTCATGGAGCACCTTCACGTGGTCCTGAAGCCATTAGTGGAGCTGTCCCCTCTGCTGACCAGGAACGAGGTACAGTCTGAGCGAGCTCCCCCCAGTGCTGTGGGATGCGCACATACCGCGTACACGTGCTGGGACCCCGTTTGTGGAGGTCTCCAGGCACCAAGAGATGGTGTTCCCCTGCATCCTCACCAAAAGGAGAGTGCAGAACGCTTTGGTGCGTGTTTGCCAGGCTCTGAGGTTGTGCTTCCAGCTGTCACTGCCTCTTTGGGCTGTCAGCCTTCTCCTGTTGAGTGAACAGTGTTAATGTGACAGATGTCAATAGTCAATTGGATTTTGATACTTTCTTTAAATTTTTATTTTACATTTCCATTATCTGGGAACATAGCAACCATGCCACCATACACAGGCCCGGATCACGTTCCCCATGTACCCACATCTCTGTTGGCTCCTCTGCCCCCAGGTGCAGAACATCTCCACAACTCACACCTTCCGCATCGACAAAGCGCGGGGGCAGCTGGGCTACAGCCCGGGGAAGTTCGCCTTCGCCGACGCCGTGGACCATTACATCAAAACGAGAGCAGAGGCCTCAAGGGACCGCGTCTTCCTCAGAGTCACGCTGCTGCTCCTGCTCGCTTTCAGCGTGTTTTTTCTTTCCCTGGGGTTTGACGAGCTCTCCGTTCTGCATTTTTTTAAGGAAGCGCAGCGCTGACTTGCGCCAGCCCCGGCACTGCTGCATGGAACACTGCCACCTACAGCACCTCCAGGCCCGGTGCAATGAACAGGGGCTTCGTTTAGGTTTAAAAAAAAAAAACAACCAAAACCACTAAAACCAACCAACCAAACCTAAACCCCACTCTGAGCAGTTACGGCCAAAGCCCAACCCCGCAGCACCCCGCGCTGCCCGGTGAGGACCGGCTGCGCGGGGCCCGCAGCCCATTGCCGCGGGCCGGGGGAGGGTGCGGAGATCGCTGTTGGGAGTCGGCTGCGTCCCTGCACCTCAGGGAAAATAAAAGCGGCCGTGAAGCTGTGCCAGGCTCGGTGCTGGAGGCGGCCGCACTCCCGGGAGCGGCCTTTCAGGAGCCGACGCGCCCCGTTTCCGATCCGCAACACCGGGAGGGAGCGGCCAGGGCGGCTGGGGGGGCGCCGGTCGGTGGGGGTCCGGCAGGCGCGGGGCGAGCACAACACCGCCATTTGCCGCCCCCGGTGCGTTCCGAAGGCCGCGGGCGGCGGCTCTGCACGAGGCGGTGTTGCGTGGCCCCGGAGCGCGGTTCCCGGCTGCGAAAAGGAGCAGCTACCGCGAGACAAAACTTCTGGCAGCGGTGGGATTCGAACCCACGCCATCGAAATGACTGGAGCCTAAATCCAGCGCCTTAGACCACTCGGCCACGCTACCGCCTGGTGTTTGTGCGACCCGCGAGGCCGCTTTCAGCGGGCGGAGCCCGCACACCGCTGCCCGCCACCACCCGCGCCACCATTCCGCCCTCGGGCA